>CM039502.1:18184503-18205745 GCA_022432975.1 Begonia masoniana
ACACATCTTAAATCAGGTCACACAGAGTATGTGTGTGCTCAGGCCTACATTCCAAACAGGGATAGGGTGATATATAGTTTTGTATGATTTTGGTTTGGACATGTATCATGTTTTGGACAAGAATACAAAAATACATGTACACTATAGTGGCATGGTAAGGCATGAAAAGGGTGAATAAGATTAAACTATTAAAGCAATTAATTGCCCCGTAATCGAGTCACGAGGATACATACTTGGGAAAATGATCACTTCATCGACGGGGTATCAAGAACAGCTATGTCAATTAGATAACTATTAAGGGCATTACCGCCCTAATCGAGACCGAAGATATTATACTTAGGAAAACGGAATCCACTTCCATCGAACGGAGGAGCACGAACACGCTATTTGAATCAGATTAATATTAAGGGAGTAATCCTCCCGTAACAGACAGAAGATATTTATCACTTTGGGAAAAAAATGATCCGCTTCCCATCGAACAGGGGTGCTAATCAAAAGGGAAAAAAAAATACAACATAACTATGAGAGTAGAAACAGCATGAAAGGGTTTAGTTTCAGCATACTGATAAAAACGCCACGAGTATCTGAAACACGGTCGTCCCACAAAGCCCGTACAAGACTACGAAATTAAACAATATTTAAAACTTCTCTCAACATTCAAGATTGACATTTGCTAAAATCTCAATACAATTAAGAATTTGCAGCGAACTCATTGCGCGGACCGAATATTTTTTTTTTTTTTTTTTTTTTATTAGGAAAGATTTTAAATGGTCAGGGTTGTTTGCGTTGTTAGTGTGGGTTATACTATATGAGGGAGGTGAGTGATACGGGGAGAGAAGAATATTGAGGGAAAAGTGGGAGAGTGCAGAGGCTCTACAATTTCTCTGCAAGAGAGAGAGTGAAGCTCTATAATTCCTCTACGTTTAGGTGGTGTGTGGTTCGGTTACTCTTTAAAAGTGCAATACATTTTCGTTGTTTGTTTGATAAGTACAGAGACCCTACCCTATCATTGGTATCAGAGCGTTGATCCTAGAGAATAGCCGGCAAGAAAACAGTTCAGGGAGAGGTAGGAAGACAAGCCACGGGTAATGCTGCAATGACTTGGATTCAGAATTATTTACGATAGGAGTTGGATGAGATGAAAGAAAGCATCAGACGATCGTCGGAATTAGAGAGGAACATGACTTTGTTGATGGCGAAGATGGATGCAGTAGTGGAGGCAGTGCATACTGCACCACCAAACCTGTGGGATAAAGGGAAGAAAAAAATGGGTGATGAACTGGGACAATCCAGTTGTCCAGGCGAATCGTCCCGGGCAAGAAGTGGAGAAGAAGGGTGGAAGGAGGCGTACTTGCATCACCGGGTGGAGATGCCAATCTTCGCAGTGGGTGATCCAGACGACTGGCTATTCCGGATTGAGCGGTTCTTTGCGCTCCAATCCCGGGCAGAAACAGAGAAGCTTCAGTGGGTGGCTGTGCATTTAAAGGGGGAGGCGTTGGCTTGGTATCAGTGGGAAGAACGGAGAAGACCGTTCCGCAGCTAGATTGATTTCCGTTGTCTTTTGCTGGAGCGATTTCGATTGTCCCTCGAAGGCACCTTGTCGGAGCAGTTTCTGCAGCTATGGCAAACTGGGTCCGTGCGCGAATATAGACAACTCTTCAAACGAGCTACTTCCCACTTCTCGGACTTACCTGAGCATTTGTTGGAAGCTCAGTTTATGACCAGTCTCCGGTCGGAGGTGCGAGCTGAGCTCCTAGTGCTGCGACCGTCGGGACTCAATCGTATGATGGAGGTAGCGCAGAGAGTAGAAGACAAGTTCTGGTTGCTTCTGCAACCCGAACCAGGTGAAAAGGGAAGCCAATCCAGTGTTGGGCCGGGCCCGGGGGACAAGGGTGAGAGAAAATGAGCCATCCAAACCTGGTTGGACAGCCCAGCCACTGTCCCACTGGGTGACCGCCCGAAACACGCCAGTGAGCCCAGTTCGAGCTGGGTCGACTTCCACAGCGGCGTACGCACCGCGAGCTGGATCTCTTCTCCCAGAGACGTACGCATAGCGAAAGGGGATCTCCTCTTCCGATGCGCACGCACAGCACAACGGAAAATCAGTGTTAGCAAACCCCTTCCGACCAGCGTACACACAGCAGAGTGGGACGACGGGTACGGTGAACCCATTCCGGCCGGCGTCTTCTTTCCAGCGATTGACAGAAACAGAACTATTGGCGAAGAGGAAAAAAGGCCTGTGTTATCGTTGTGACGAACGTTTCTTCTCATGGTATCGATGCAAGGCCAAAGAATTGTTGGCACTGCTTTGTCAAGAGGGAGACGTTGCAGCAGAGGAAACACCGAGCAGAGAGGTGGAGCCACCGGGAAGAGCTGGACAAAACGAGTTGCCTTCTGAGCTAAAACAACTATCACCATATCTGATTGAGGGATGCTCTGCACTTACAACAAGGACAGCAAAGGGGAAGGAGATTGCGTGGGAATAAGGGCAGCTCAAATTTTTTCAATTCCACATTATGGATAAGGTGTAACTTTAGGCGGCCGGTATTGTTAGGAATATATTAGCTAAGGGGTAGATTAGAAAATATTATTAAGTGGTTAAGGTTGTTATGAGTTTGTTATTGTGTGGGTTATATATGTGGGGAGAGGTGAGTGATACGGGGAGAGAAGAATATTGAGGGAAAAATAGGAGAGTGCAGAGGATCTACAATTCCTCTGCAAGGGAGAGAGTGAGGCTCTATAATTCCTCTACGCTTAGGTGGTGTGTGGTTCGGTTACTCTCTAAAAGTGCCATACATTTTCGTTGTTTGTTTGATAAGTACAGAGACCCTATCGGCTTCTTTCATCAAACAAATTACACAAAGTCCAAGACTAAGTTTGACTCTTTTCGATGTAAAAGGCTGACAAAATCATAGTTCTCTATCATATCATCACTTTGTAATTAAAGCAAGGACAACAAAGTTAGCATTAGTTGCTTATGTTGTTTAACCATCTGTCATTGATGGTTCATCTTGTATTTTACATTGTGATTATTGTATTATTTTCTCGTCTTTGAATACATGTTTGAAGTTTTGCAAATGTATGAGACGGCACATTTTTCATTCTGGCTAAAAAGTTACATGTTTATTTATCTTCTTTGGGCTTTAAATTTTGAATCTATACCATGTTCCGGTAATTTGTTCAGGTACAAGCCACTGTCAAAGAAATGCTTAATAGACATGAGCTGACAAGACCACTCGCAACAAAGGAATTGGAATGGTTTGCAGTATGTATCAATTGTCAGATTAATGGAATTTCTATTTTGATTAACATTATAGTTAAGTTGTTGGTTTGATAATACTGATCATTTAATAGTAGTAATGAAAATCTTGCAGGCATCTGCTTTGTTGGCCCTACCTGTAATTATGCTGTTCAATCTTTGTTCTGCGATATTTAGGCAAGTGTGTTAGTAATTCATGTTTTCCTATTTTTAAAGCCTTATTTAATTACGATATTGTGAAGTATTTACATATTAAATTAGTTTCAAATCATGGATTTTGTTGAGTATTATTTACCCAATAGTTTTCACTCAGAGATGACATTTAAATTTGTCTGATCACTTGCAGAAGAAAAGGAAAGAAACCGGTTCGAAATGCAAACCATGCACGTAGAAAGGTCAAAAGGGGGCATCATGAAAAGTAGATTGTGCTAGCCTCTTTTTTCTTTTCAAGGGAAAGGTATTTCATGTTTATTCACTTACTTTCAGGAAGCTTCTTGTTCTCTACCGGCATTATAAAACACGGATATTTAAACCATTTGCATATGCATGTTCATACAAATACTAAGAGAATATTTAAGATGGAAGAATCTTATGCAGTTCCCTTCTGCGGAAATTTACACTTCTTTCAATCGATGATATTGATATTGTTACATTCTTCAATTTTATGGATAATCATTAATGTTACTTTTTGCATATCAATTTTAATAGAATGAAGTTATGAGCATAGGATTTATTTATTCTATATGATCCATCTTACAAGTTACAAGCAAGATATGGGGATAAATGGGAATATATTTCTGTCAATGCCTTTGTAAGACCGACTTCAATTTTCGTATTATTACCTGGAATTCTTCTTATTGCAGATTGGATCTTGTTCTTCGGATGTACGTGAAGTCGTGGCTCGGTTGCTTTGTTTTTTTTTTTTCTTGTATAGAAAGGTAAGACGAGGGCTCCTTTGTTCCATTCCACCTAACTATACTTGGAAAAAGTTAAATGTATTGTGGGGTGCTTGGATTCTGTTGTTGGAGTTTGTAATTTTGTACCTTATTCTTTCTAGATCTTAGTGATAAAAACGTTTGATGCAATTCTATCCTAATCTCCTCTCCATCAAAGTGGAAGGGCTTTGGTGGCTAGAGTTATAAATGGATCAGTACTATCTATGGCTGCCCCAATTAAAATTATCGGCCATCATCTGCTTTGTTTAGACACTTTTCTGGAAAATTAAGAGGTAGAAAGGATGAGCATGTAAAATCAAAACTGGCAGTAAAAACATGTTTTGTCAACTGACATGGCTTGTCTCCAATTTTGGAGGTACAAGGATGTGATTGATGCTTAGAGAACTAAAAGTAAGCTTAATAAGAAGGCCGGTAATTCTCAAAATCAACGCAATGATCCATATTCATCGGCAGGCTCACTACTGCAGGAGGCAATGAAGGTATCGGTTGGAAAATGGATTTTGCAGCAGTTCCTAGTGATGGGGAAGATTCCATCGACAGATTTAGAGAGGCTGATGTTGGTTTTTTAGGTCCCTACGCATGGCGGAATTTACTATTAATAATAATAATAGTGACATGCGTTACCCTGTGACTTTAAAACTATTTTAAAATCATTAAAAAATCATAAATTGGATCGTTAGTCTAAAAGAAATTATTTTTGAGAAATATGTAATTTTTCAAAATGTAAACAATTTACATTGAGAAAATTTATTAGAATTAGATTGTGATATATTAAAAGAAAATACCTCTTGGAGCAACGCTTTTACTCAGGTACTCCCGTCTGATCTTAACAGCTTTAACTCAGGATCAGGTGTTTTTCTCGAAGACTTTGATACCGTCGAGTCTTCTCTAAAGATCTTTACACTTAAATCTCCTGATGTGTAGGCGTCTCTCTTACAAGAACAATACACTCTTATATTTCTGGAGAAACGTGTTCTCAACACATGAGACGTCTCTTTTCGATCTTAGAAAATGTTTTTCTAAAATCGAATACGGAAAGGTCACACCTTTTTCTCTAGGGATTTGTTTTTCAGTCGTTCTCTGTTGTCCTCTGTCAAATCACATTTGACAATTTTATAGATCTATTATAAAATAATTTTTCAGATTTATTTTAATAAAAACTAATTTTTTTAAAAATAAATCTTATCTAATCAAATCTAATTTGATTAGCAGTTGATTTATCTAATAAATCAATTTATCGATTAATCATATAATCTAAAAACAGTTTTTAGAATATATTTATGAAAACTACTTTTCAAGATAATCTCATCTTATGAGATTTTTCAGATCTACTTTTAAATAGTAAACAAACTATAAGTCAACTGTAGATCAAATCTAATTTGATCAGATTTTCCAAATCTACTTTTATTCAAATTTCAAAAATCTGATTTGATAGTTTGTTACATAACCACCTTAAATTTGAAGATCAAATCTCATCTGATGAGATTCTTCAAATCTAATTCAAATTCCTTAAAAATATTTCATCTAATGAGATATTTTATTTTGAATTCAAAATATAAAAACTATTTATATATTTTGAATAACAATATATTCATTTGAGTGTTTATAAATGATTAATCATTATTAATCATTTATATATTTATTCTTATAACATGGAAATTAAATAGTGATATAAGATAACAGAGGGACCGATGGATCTATAGTTCTAAGCTCCAATAATATTTGTTAATTAATATAAACTTTTTATATTAAATAACACAATTATTAACTCTAGAATAATTCCACTAAATACCTAGAGTTGCACTCTTAGAACTATAAAGTATATTTACTCAAAGAAATGTCTATTGATATAGTCATTACATATGTATTAATCTCCATTAAGATTCGTAATAGAGCTAGGTATAAAATCCGTTAACCTCTCATATTACATCTTTATCCTTGACTACCATTAGTTCTTTATTGAATAATTAATTCATAATATTTATGAATTTGCGCGCTAATTATTCAATCCCTGAACTAACAAACAAGGGAATCTTGTATTATGGATTTCATTGTATCAATGTTAGCATTCTCAGCTACTCATTTAATTTATTCCCAAAATACAAGGTTTATATAATGTAACTCATACAAAACTGTACCGAGTAAATCAAAAAATAAATTATAATGAAATAAGAGTCTACTAAATACAATGAATTAAGATCATACATATATGACCATCATTATGATAAAATTAATTGTTCTTCATTCAACGGATATTATAAGAACAATATAATTTCATCTGGTCCAGTCCTATATAATCATATTATATAAAATACAATCACTTTATGTCACTACATATATAGTCGGGATATAACTATACGTTCTCAACAAAGTAAACTGTATTTATGACTTTATTAATTTGAAGATCATATACTTCAAATATAAGTCATGGACTATTGTGATTATTTTTTTTTAAATTTAATCCCACATATATCAACATATATGTAAATTTAAAATTGCATAAATAATCAAGGATTTTTCTTTGAATTTATAAAGTATATCGAATAATGCAAACATAAAAATTAATCATAAAATTTATTTATTAATTACACCAATAAAAATGTTCATAACATTTGCTTGTTGGGCACATTATTCCCAACAGCTGATCCTCCTTCTCTAAAGACCCTGTTAAGTTCAGATAGCTCTAAATTGTAAACGAAACTTCTTCCGAGCTGCATTGATGGCGGCGGAAGAATTTTGGGTGTAGGGAGGATTCACTGTTTTTGATTGGTTGGAATTATACCTATTCGTCGTGCGCATTCATGCGGACATGCACGTGAGGGTTCATTATCCATTCTTTCATCACACGAAGACTTCTTAGCAATTTGCCATTTCCAATTTGAAGTCGCTTCCAAGCTGATAAGTGTGTATTTTACACACTTTATTATACTCTTTAATACTTGAATTGATGAGTTTTACTCAAAGTATATAAAAATTCTCATGTATTTGGTGAGTGTGTAGAAAAATTGGAGAATTACAGGTTTCGGTGAAATCATTCCAGAAGAAAAGCGAGCAATTGTCGATCGATCAGATATTTTAATTGTTTTAATCTCAACCGTTGATCAATCGGCTATTTTAATTGATGGAGGTGTTTAAATCTGGACCGTTGAAACTTGTTTTAATCTTAGCCGTCGAAGATGATTGTGGGCTGGGCTTCAAATTAATTGATAAATAGGTTATATGTTAACCTAATTGAAGTGATTCAGAATAGAGGAGAGGCGAGAGAATTCAGAGAGGAGGGAGAGCAACCCTAGCGAGAAACCGGAACGAAGCGAGAGCTTCGAGAATTATTTTCAGCATAGTTTTTCTTTCCTTTTTTTTCTGAACTATGAACTTCTTTAATTTTAGTTTTATTTTCTTTTTTTCATTCATGAACTAAATTTATTTTCTAGGGTTATGATGTAACTGAAACTCGACTGTTTAATATTTCTAATTTAGTTTTTATTTTCCTTTTTCCGATATCGTGTTGAGTATTCTTGTCTGTTCTTCGTGCTTAATTTTGCCTGATCACCAAAATTAAGATTTTTAGGGTTGTTTCAAAAAACGGAAGTTGCGAAATAACTGGGCATTGATGAGTTTACCATAAACTGATTCTAGACTAGGGATAGCTAGGACTTTTATGTAGTTTTATGATTTTCTGCACTTAATGTATTCAACTGATTTGAGTTTGAGACCGGGAGGTGATAACCTGTTAGTTGGATAATATTATTATAGCTCGGGAGAGAATAATAATTAAAATAGAAAAATTGCTATCAACACTTAGGATTAAGAAATATTAACTAAATTAGGGATATTAAATAGGAAAGTGGATGTGAAATCAGAATCCCTAGATTCTTTCTTTCTTGATATTTACAAAATCTTTAATTATATTCCTGTCATTTATTTTAGTTTTCTAATTAGTTTATCTAATTACTCTAGTTATTTAATTGTTTAATTTAAAATCAAATAAAACTAAAATCTTTTTAATAGAAATTAAAGTGTTTTAGTCCAATTAATTTAAAATTGACTTAATTTAATATTTTAGTAAAATTATTCCTCGTGGGTTCGACTCTTACTTAAAAACTATATTACTTGTGCGACACGTACACTTGCGTATCACGATTTTTTGCAACACAAGCTAGAGTTGACTGACAGTAAGCAAGCAACTCTTTCCAGCTCCGAAAAACGTCGAAATCGAAATTTATCAACGAACTTCAATTCTCCAGAATGGTTATGTCACTTTCGTCAGCTCCGTTCGGGTCGAAGGAAAGCAGCTCTATCATCCGTATCATCTGTCTTGTAAAAGGTTTTGAGATGTCGCTAGAGAGAAACTCTTGAACCATATTATTAACTTCAATCATGCTACACCCCGGAGTTTTCTTCATATTTTTAGTTCTCATGAGCCTCCTTATCCTCGACATCCCGTCCCACTTTCTGAGATCTGCATAAATATTTGCAAGCAACACGTAGTTTCCTGCATCATCTGGTTCGAACTCCATCAGCCGGTTCATCGCGATATTAGCAATCTCTAAATTGCTATGAATCCTACTCGAACTCAGAAGCGAACCCCAAATCTTCGAATCTGGCTTCATCGGCATCGTTTTTATAATATCGAGAGCCTGATCGAAGTTCCCAGTACGTCCAAGCAGATCGATCAAACATCCATAATGCTCGATTTCCTGATCCACTCGGAAATCTCTTTTCATGGAATGGAAGAAATTTAGCCCTTCATTCCATAGTCCTGCATGGCTACAAGCTGACAAAAGGCCAAGAAATGTAATGGCATTAGGCTTGATCTTTGATTTTTGCATTGCTTCAAAGAGTTCAATGGCTTGCTGAGCTTTCCCATGATTTGCAAACCCTAAAATCATAGTACTCCATGAAATCACATCCTTCTCTGGCATTTGATTAAACAACTCCCACCCTCGATCCAGGCAGCCACATCGAATATACATTTCAATAAGAGCATTACAGATTTGCCTCATCTTCATAAACCCGTTTTTATCTGCGTAGAAATGAATCCATTTTCCAGCTTCGAGAGCTCCAAGATGAGCACAAGCGGGTAAGACGGATAGAATAGTTACATCATCAAGTTGAACACTCATCTTTTGCATCTTCCAGAAAAAATCAAGGGCTTCACCGTAGCACCCGATTTGAGTGTAGCCTGAAATCATGGCCGTCCAAGAGACAGTAGTCTTCTGAGGCATTTCATTAAACATGGCTCTTGCATGTTTCATCTGTCCTATTCTAGCATGCCCTGAAAGAAGACAGTTCCATGCAATTGCATCCTTTTCATGCATTTCATCAAACAATTTACGTGCATCAGCGAGATTATTACATTTGACGTACATAGCCAGTAATGAATTTTCCATCACATGATTAGAATTTGGCCCCATTTTCCAAATTTGCGCATGAACTTGCTTACCGAGATCATGAAGAAGAAGCCCCGAGCAAGATTTGATGACAAATGGGAAAGTGTATTCATCAGGGAAAATAAGCGGGTGAAATACCATTTGCTTATACATGGCGATCGCTAGATCATATGTGTGATTATGGGTATAAGCTCTGATCATTGCGTTGAACAAGTATAAATTTGGATCAAAAACTTGCTTAAAGAGCCAATTTGCGTAGACCATGTTCGCACAACCGCTGCAAACATCCACCATTTTCGTAGCCAAGTAATTGCTCTGTGTGAGTGAGAACTTGATTATATGGGCATGAGTTTTCTTCAACTCTACAAGGTTTGTGCAGTTTCGCAAAAGAGCAAAGAAGAAGCATTCGATTTCTTTGATGCTCAAGACGCTGATTCTCTGCACCATTGACGACTTCAAGGAATGCATTTTAAGCTCTAACATTGCAGCAAAAGCTACGTACAAGAAAATGCCTGAAGCAGAACAGCATATAGATAGCCACTAGCCAGCAACGATCCGATTAACGTAGAGCGGAGCCCAGAAAAACCCATTATCATTATCAACCATATTATGCAGATTTTTGATGGTTTTGCAGATGGTGGATGGAGTAGTCCTCTGTTTTTTTGGTAGCTTTGGAGATGTATGTTGTGCAGAGAACAAACATGATGTCCGTTCTCTCCTCTCTATATTTTGTTGTGTGAATATCAAAATGAATCTTAAATTAAGTGAGTATTTTCAAATAACTCGAGTTTTTAATTTAATTAATTGATTTTTCTTAATTACATATTTTTTAAAATATATTTTTTAAGATTTTCTCTAATAAATATTAGCTAAAACATAATTAATAAAATTAATTTATGAACAAATGATTCATTAATAAAATTTTAAAAAAATATAATCAATAAAATAAATTAAAGGACAAAATAATCATTTTAAAAATTGTTAACAGAATTAACTTAAATAATAACGCTAACATGATCATCGCTAACACTTCAAAGTCTGCGATATCGATTGATGAAATTAAAAATTTAAAGTATAATTTGATTCAATTTTGATACTTTACCTTGTTTGGTTTTTACAAAACATTTTACCCAAATCAAAAACGAATGATATTTTGGGTATAAGAACAAGGTGAAGTATAAAAAGCAATGTTTTTCTATTTCAATGTTGGTGTTTAAGACAATTTTGGGTTACCTTTTCTATCAAGGTCCTCTTGTTAGCTGTGAACATGGCTTGTGTTTGCATGTTTGAAGAAATATATAAATTATCGAATTAATTCTCAACCCTCAAAACTTAATCTTTTAAGATTGTCAGTAATTTATGACATGGGTTTCATCCAATCTAGCCTCATAAGCAAGTATACCCATCAAAGAAAACTTTTTTGTACAGATTTTGCTGGTGCTTATCCAGAGATAGATGAGATAAAACATTCTATTCAGAAATCTTGATAGATATAAAGCATAGAAGATAAAAGTATTGTGATTCGACTTCTCGTAAATTCATGGCCACTCACCGGCTTTCCGCACCTGTTGATTCTCTTTTCCTGCAAAGCTAGCTTCTACATTCTTCTATATTTACTTTCACAGCTCACTTTTGAGATTTAGCTTTTAAAGAAGGGATGTTCGAGGGCTTGACGGGCTGTAAGACGCTCGGAAGGATCATATTTCAATAAACCATACAGCAAATCTGTAATTGGGGATCTCGAGGACTCTACGCATTTTGATATCATATCCTGTGCAAAATAAAAGAGGCCACTGTCAATCTTAAATAATATACTTCCATGACTAGATGTGTAGAAAGCAAGAAAATAAGGTAGGCACCTTTAAACGATCAAGCTTCTTTACAGCTCTGATGCTCTCTCTTGAGACTGCTCCTTCAGGCCAGTTGAGATGCGATCCTCTCCTAAAGTACTTTTCCATGCTTTGACTGCATCGTGGCAGTAAGTTCTAAATGAGTTTATGAATGTTGACTACTTCAACAAAATAGACTCCGGACTCCAAATTCCAAACAAATATCGCATTGCAAACGCAGCATTCTGTTTAAGAAAAAAAAAAGAGTAAAGAATAAGTACTTAGCCCTCTGAATCATATGCCCTGGCAACGGTCCCAACACCATCTCCATCATTGCCATATGCTCCAAGTTCTCATGCGTCTGGAATAATGCTTCACCCTACAATAACGCAAACCTTACCAAGTTTACTTGAAATTTCACACTTGAACAAGATCTAAAAGATCTTAAGCTATGCACAACTGACCGTGCAGAGCTCAACAAGTATGCAACCAACACTCCATAAGTCACATGGATAACTCCACCCTAGACCTACACACATTCATAAGTGCCAGTAAGAATATAGTTGGACATATAGGGGAAGAGAAAAAACATAGGAAAACATGAAATAAGAAAATATCAGAAGCAAATGAAGGCGGGAAACTCTTTCATGGCAACACCACAGCTCGTTCACCTAGAATAACCTCAGGGGCTCTGTAATGCCTCGTAGAAACAATGGAGCTATGATTCTGATTATCAAACGTAGTACTACCAAAGTCAATCAGCTTAATTGCACTAGACTTGGGCAAACACCTGAACTGCATTTCAGCCGATGGTACCCTCTGTATCATTTAAATTACCATCATCACCGAGTCTAACCTAAAATCCAATATTATACTTCTAAGTTTATAGATACCTTCCAACCAGGAAGCTTTACATATTCAGAAGACACAAGAAGTATATTTTCTGGCTTCAGATCAGTGTGGATTAGGCGTAAATTATGCATATCTGTTGGATACGGTAAAGGAAGCAAAGTTATATGATAAATATGAATATAGCAGTATTCCAAATTTACACATTGCTCTGTCCTTTGTCAGACACATAAGACCAGAATTAGTCCTGGTAACTAGCAGGAGAAATACGATAAAATAGAAGCATAGAAAGTAGACCAAGTCCAAGAACAATCCACACACATGCTACAGAATCCAAAAGCTGGCGTCCAAATTCCCGAACAAGGTCCAAAGGAAATGGAGAGTATTTATTTCTCTTTAGAAAGTCAAATAAGCTAGGTCCAAGCTTCTCAAACACCTGATCAAACCATCCAAATTCATTCAAACGAAGGTTTCTGTTAAGTTACCAACTCCGCGAATAACCATACTGAATAGAACAATATCAACTGTCATGACCAATTTTTATAATCTTGATTTATACATAGAACATGTTGCTTATCTAAGTCCCTCGGGAAGAAAATCACTGTAAAACAACTTACTCAATCCAAGGTATTTATAAAGGCCATTCCCAGAGAAAACTAAAAAGTTGAATAATTGCACAAGACAAAATCTCTAGATTCAATATAACTGTTATTGTGAACAGTTAACTGGAATACTCACGATGCATATGTGATTGCGATAGTCAAACCAGCTATGAATCTGTACACAACTGCACAAAGGGAACGTTGAAATTCAATCAACTCGCATAGTTCAGGTGAACTACTCATCTATCAATAGAACTACCAAACACACACCGAGAATTGCCATTGTCATTCTTCGCAAGATATTGAAGTATATCAACCTCGATCATTGCTGCATCGCGATATTTTCGTATGCTTCGAACAACCTTTATGGCCACATAGTCTCGTGTTTGACGGTCCCAACATTCCAAAACTCGACCAAATGTGCCTACAGCACTTGCAACATGCTGAGTGACTCAAGAAGAATCACAAAAATGTAAAATCTTTGCATGGAGCAGGCTTGATAACTAACCTTCACCCATTTTTCCAAGTATTTTATCTGCCAAACATTATAATTAAGAACAATAAGTACTTTAATTGTTATTGTAATTACTATCTCAAAAAATGACAAAGAAGACCACAAAATCCCAAGTTCAAAGGAAAATTGATAGCTATGCTCAAAATCAGCTAAGTGTAAGGTACTTATGGATACAAAAATATTCAAATATCTCACTTCCAAATTTATAACAAAAAATAATAATTTTTGAACCTGAACTTTATAAAACTGAATGATGCGTCGTCATAACTAGCAAGTGGACCTTAATAAAAAAAGTAACCCAAAATTGTCAAACCGGTAATATGATAAATATACCCCAAACTTCAAATAGGAAGTCAACACAAAGCTAAACTAACAGATACTTGAGAGAAAATGCAGGATGATTTTGTGGTAATTGAAAATTTTGATTCAGCATCCAGAAATACACTAGAAAACTTGCGTGATCGTGGTTCCCGGCTTAAGATAACTTTGATGGGTGTGATAAATCTCAATAACAATCACAATTTACAGTTTTAACAGAGACCACAAAACCAGATGTAGAATGACATAAAACAAACTATAAATTGCAGCGCAAGCTGACCAAACCAGAAAACTCACATCTCGGAGTGAGATTCTCGCCAAGATTAAAAACGTAGTGGCCCTCACGATCATCGTCCCTCATCGGAGGCGATCCAGCCCTTCCAATTCCTTCTCTGCGTACATTCAAAGCCCTTCGCGTCTACAAAAGAAGACGATTCAATCAGCAACAATTCTCGCCTATTCAACATTACACGAACTTCAAAACCTATAATGGCTCTAAACATGCTACAAATTTAATGTTCATCCTCCAAAACCCGTAACCCTAAATTCAACCAACCTCTTCTTCTGACGGTGCCGAGTCCCAAACCGCCCTATGTCTTTTCCTGGTTCGCTGCGTTTCCTTCTCCATCTATTCAACATCCACTGCAATCATTCACGATTTCTCCCTCCACGACCATATGTCTCGTACATCTGCAATAACAACTCTGACAGAACATGCGAAAATTATGGTTTGTAAAGATTCAATCTAGACAGCACCAAATTCCTATCTCGTTTTTGTCCAGGAAGAGAAGCAAAGCCGAAGGAATATCGCCACGAATCACTCAGAAATCGAAGGTAAACGAGACATTCCCCTTTCTCGAACAAGATAGTCATTAAGTTTCGTCAATAGAATTATAGAGCAGCGTTAAAAGAAAAAACGAAAAATATATTAATTTGATAAATGATAAAGATAAAATAAAATATATTAATTTTTCAATTTATCAATATTAAATTAAACAAACTCAGTCACTGTAAGATGGATAAAAAATAGGATTAAGTGCAAAAAAAACCATGAAGTATGGGAAAAGGGCAAAAAAAAACCTCAAGTTTCGAAAGGGTAAAATAAAGCTCTGCGGGGGACCGCTCACCTCCCGCAGAGGGTGAAGAGCGTGCAGCGGGTACCCGCCTCAAATAATGCGGGCACCCGCCGCACGCGGGTGGTCACGCGGGTACCCGCCGACCCCCCGTGTTATGCGGGAGGCATGCGGGCACCCGCGTGACCCCCCGCGCGACGCGGGTACCCGCATCATTGAGGCGGGTACCCGCTGTAAGCAACAGTGCCACCCTCACGATTTTTATTTTTAATTTTTAACCCTCTGCAGATCCCTAATTTTTTAACCCTCCTCGCCGCCGGAGCTCGCCCCCAACTTCGACCACCACCACGCCGACCTCTTGGGCTAGGCTTGCCGATTCCTTACCCTTCACGCGGGTACCTGCTGACATCATTCTCCGACGCACAGACAAGTAAATATTTGCTGTGCTATTTCAGAAAACTCAACTCTCCGCCTTGGATTTCTGCTGGAGTAAGTTAAATCCTACATAGAAATATGCATTTCGATTGATGCATTCACTCTGCATTACATGATGATTTTCGATTGATGCATTCACTCTGCATTACATGCTGTCTTTCCTTTGTTTTCAGCCTCTTTTTATTTTTTTTTCTTGCTCGCCTCTGCCTCTTGTCCTCATGCAACGATTGAAATGAGATCCCTATTTCGAATTGTTTAATGCTTCAAATTAATGATCTTCTCTGTTTGAGGGATTGATGGCAAGTGTATGAGTTGGTAAGTAATGTAATTGCCAAATATTGTACATTTCATAAACAAAAACTTGTTTTCCAAGCAGATGGAACACAAAGTTAAAGTTGTCTATTAAAAATCGTAGGACAATCCATAATTTGTTTGTGGTTGATGTTGAAATGTTGTTATTTGAAATTTATATTTGTTGAATTATTGAATTGTTGAAATGTTGTTGTTTGTGGTAGGTGTTGAAATGTTGAAAGGTTGTTATTTGAAATGCTGAAATTCAAATTGAACTATATTTTTTTCTTTTTTGTAGACAATGGATCCAAGAAGATTTACCGATTTAAATGACCAAAGAAATTTTGATGTTGATATGGATTGGAATTCGCATACTAATAATGAAGAAATTGAGGCGTATTCGACATCTGTAACTCTAGATGAGGAGCTGCGAACACCGATTGGATCAGACGTAGATGAGGTGGAAAGCTTACCGGTATGTGAAGAAAACTCAAAGGATTTTAGTTTGGGAAGAACATATAGTTATATAAAAGAAATTAAAAAGTAAATAGAACTATATTCTTTGAAAGAGGGTTTCGACATTACATTTGTCCAAAGTGATACTAAGCGACTGACAGCTAGATGCGCAGACGGATGTCCTTGGCGATTGCATGCATCAAAGATTAAAGACGAGGAGACCTATCAAATAAAGACTTTGGTCAATTCTCACAACTGTACGAGGGTAGTTGAGAATCGAAATGCTAGAGCAAAAAATCTTGCAACTCATTATCTTGATAGATTTAGAAGTCAACATATGTGGGCTATCCCTTCCATCATCGAGACCGTCAGGAAAGATCTCACTGTCAATATTACGCATGATATTGCCAAAAGAGCAAGGAGCATAGCCCGAACACTAAACGAAGGCCATGGCGACGAAGAGTACAAACTAGTCTGGTCTTACGCATCAGAAATATATAGATCAAATTTGGGCAGCACATTAGCAGTACATACTTACAATACAGGAAGTACTTTAATGATATGTCAAAGAGTATATATGTGCATGTGTGCTTCCAAGGCAGGTCTGCTGCAGCACGGACGCCCTGTCATCTGTTTGGATGGTTGCCATTTAAAGGGCTCGTGTCCCGACCAATTACTCACGGCTGTCAGTATTGATGGCAACGATGGAATATATCCAGTTGCCGTTGCCAACGTTGAAAAAGAAACCGAGGAGACATGGACGTGGTTTTTGGGAATTTTGAAGCAAGACCTGAATATGGGATCGGGCGAGAACTGGACAATTATTTCGGATCGTCAAAAGGTATAATTCATTTTCAATTGTTAGATAATTATATTGTTGCTAATTTTGACTCGGTTTTTATTTCAAATATCAGGGGTTGCGGAATGCTGTTGAGACTGAATTTTCTTATGCCGAACACCGATTCTGCCTACGACATATGTATCTATATTTCAAAAGTCTCTTTCGGGGCAAAAAGTACAGAGAGGCGATGTGGAAAGCGGCAAGGGCCCCCACCCAGCATCATTTCGAAATAGAAATGAGAAAAATATGTCAGTTAAACTCGGAAGCCCACGCATGGCTTCGAAGGGAAGAGCCTAGACATTGGGCTAGTTATGCATTCTCTTCGATCCCTAAGTGCGATATAGGCTTGACTAATTTGTTGGAGTCATACAATGCAGTTCTATTGCCTGCCAGAGACAAACCGATTATCACCATGTTCGAGACAATACGAAAGGATTTGATGGCTCGCATTGTCAAAAAGTTTGAGAAGATGGCTCAATCAACAGACATTCTATGTCCCCGGATAAAGAAAAAGCTTAAGGATCTACAAATTTCAGCTTGAAACTGGAGTGCTCAATTAGCAGGAGATGCACGATTTGAGGTCAGCAACGGTTAAGAACAATACAAGGTCGACATGAATATGGGTGTGTGTGAGTGCACTAGATGGGAGTTGACCGAAATCCCTTGTGTCCACTCCATTCCCTGCATTAATAAAATGAGAGTGGAACTAGAAAGGTACGTGCATCCCTACTATCACCGGGTGCCTTATATGCAGATATATTCACATTTTATTCAACCCATGAACGGCCCACAAATGTGGCCGGCTATGACGGCACTCATGCCACCCACAAGACATCGCCAACCTGGTAGGCCGAAAAAGACAAGAGTGCGGGATGTTGACGAACCATCGAGTTCGAAAGTTAGTAAGAAGAACTCGAAGATGACGTGTGGCATATGTCGGCAGCAAGGGCATAACATTTGTACTTGTCCTCACCGAGGATCCACTTCTTACGCTGCTGCAGCAGACACGTTTATGGGTTTTAATGAATTTGAAGGGACGGAAGAATCTGCGACGCGAGGTCGAGGTAGAAATTGGTGAATGTAAGTATACGTTTGAATGACAGTCAATTATTTTGTTACATTCTGTCTATGGTATACAACATCTATCCGACATTTTCATGTGATGGCTCTTGCAGGAAAAGCACAAGCTTCTGCTTGGTTCAGTTTTGGACTCTGTTGTTCGGATATTCGGTGAGACATAAAATTCTTCTATTTTTTTGTTCAATCTTATTATTTGAAATGTGTGTGATGATCACGCAGAGAATCATGTTATTGTTGGTGAGCTTTTGGAATCAAAATCTGCTAAGCAGCAGGACATGAAGATGTTAACTATTAAACTGATTCACATCATCTTTTTGATTTGTTGATATGTTCCCAGAAGACTTTTCTAATTTGAACATCTGCATCATTTATGTAACACCCGGCATTTTCGATCGGAAAATTATCCCTCGAATTGTCGAACAAGGTTAGGTTTATATTAATATGGCGTATGTATTGGCGAAATTGTTGGGATGTTTAGTGGAAAACTAAACCATGATTCATTTAGTTAGAAATGCATGGAAGGGCAAATTAGGAAGAAATTAAGGTTGGTGGGAGAAATCAAATGGATGATTGACACTTGGCAAACTTGTTGAAGAAGCCATACTCTTTTCTCTCCCCTCCTACGTGAAACCCTCACTTTCTCTTCTCTGCTCTTTCCATTTCCTTCTCTGTTTCTTCTCTTTCTGGCGATTCAAACCTTTCTAGAAGACTTCATCTCTCCTCTTTTCTTCTATTTTCTTCAGCAAAAGTAAACATCTACTTATGCTAATGAAGTTGGACAAGTTAAAATGTGAGTTTTGTTGAAGTTTAGGGTTAAGACATTTCGGAGAAAACTCACTGTCCTTGAATGAAAACATGTTGGATTGTTTTCTTAAAGTCTGAATGGAGTCAGGAGTGTATGTAGTAAACATTTTGCAGCTTGTTTATTTTCTGAATGTGCATGTACAGGTTCGTGCATTACCGAGACGATCAGAACATCAACTCCGCAGCAAACAGGTAAGTTCATACCAGTAGGTTGGCCTTTATGGCCCTATATCAAAGAGGTACTAGGGTTCTTGTTCTGTCGGGTAGTTTTGGGTAGAAATGTTATAGCTTATGTTCAGTTTGTATTCTGTGTTGTCTGTTCAGTTCACGTTCTGAGTTGTCTGTTTTTTGTCTCACAATATGCCCTGTTATTTCTGATGTCTGCTGTTATAGGTTCAGGCACTGAGAATGTCATGCATACATGTTTTACTGAAAATCCATGCAAAACTGTTTTCTGTACACGGTTTTGAAGTTAAGAAAGATAAAATCTAACTGTCTGAAAAATACCGGTTAAGTGTGAGACGGGGACTGGCCCCAGAACTGTTTACTGTTTACCGTTTACTGTACTGTATCCCTGAATGTGCCTGATAGCGCACCCTCCCCCTTCCCCACTGTTCGCCACCCTGATTGTGCCTGATAGTGCACCCTCCCCCTCCCCCACTGTTCGCCAGTTCCCCTATCAGCTCCACTTATTCCAATACTGTCACTGGAAGATAAATGTTCTGTTCTATACTGTCACTGTATTTATGACCGCATGCATAGCATTATGCATCACTGCATTTATTTCCGATATGTTCTTACTGAGTTTTAGACTCATAGGTGAACTCTCTGATGTAGGTATTGAACCCGAAACTGAGGACCTTGTTCATCAAAATGACGATCTGATGTAACTGGTGGATTGAGCTCACAGGGTGGTTGCTGCAGCTAGACATAATTCTGTTCTGAGGTTCAAGTTTTCAAAATACAATCTATATTGTAAAGCTTTTTTTTTTTTTCCGAAATTCTGATTTTTGTGTCAAAAACTCTGTAGAAACATCTGTTTTGAGAAATTCTGTTATTATATGTAAAATCCTGTGCTGTCTCTGAGATTTTGAAACAAGGTATAGATTCTGTGTCAATGTTTAAAACCGCTGTATTTGACAATTCTAAAATATTCTGGAATTGTTTAGGATATTTTCTGTTAATCTGTGCATGGATGATTTCTGGTTTTAGAGTTGTCCATGCAGCTTGATTTTCTTAAGTTACTGTCGTGTTTTCAGACATGTTCAAAATCATGTGTTTTGAATCGGTTTTGAGGTTTTCTGTTTGTAAATGATCCTGTCAAAATTTGTCAAATTCTGCCCCCTTTAAACGACATCTTCTGAATCACGTTCACTGTTGTTTTAAGTGTACATCCACCGATAGTCACTGTTCACATTTTGTCTTATTCAATCCACCGGAGAAAAATGCAAATTCCGTCTGTTGTAAAATTGCATCCACCGGTGACGTCACCCACCTCCACCGCCCAGTTCAATTATCTCATCCGATGACGTCATCATCTCATCCGGTGTTGTCTGCTGTCTGTATCTTCCGGCTGACGTCACCCATCTTCTGGCTGACGTCACCCATCTTCTGGCTGACGTCACCCATCTTTCGGCTGACGTCATCACCTTCTGCCGATTTCGTTTAAATGCCTGTATCTTCCGGTTGACGTCATCTATCCTCCGGCTGACGTCATCACCTCATCCGATTACGTCTGCCGCCTGTATCTTCCGCCTGACGTCACCCATCATCCGTCTGACGTCAGCATAAGTCTTCCGCCCAGTTTAAAACTACGTCTTCCGGCTGACGTCATCCAAGTCTTCTGCCAGTTTACTTATGTCTTCCGTCTGACGTCAGCATAAGTCTTCCGCCCAGTTTAAAACTACGTCTTCCGGCTGACGTCATCCAAGTCTTCTGCCAGTTTACTTATATCTTCCGTCTGACGTCAGCATAAGTCTTCCGCCCAGTTTTACTCAGCCTCTTCCGCTGAACCCTGCTCATTCTTTGTCGTAACTGAAATCCACCGATAGCTTTAAGTCTTCCGCCAATATTTCCTGTTTTCCTGCCGCCATGAATAACTGTTATTTAAATTCTTTTTACATTCCCTCCTGTACTTTTCAGATTTCCGCCTATGTCTTCCGACGGTATCCATGTCTTCTGCCTGGTTTTAATTCCTTCTTCCACTTCAGTTTAATTCCATTCTTTCTGTTTTCTTGCTTTAAACTAAGTCTTCCGCCAGTCTTTAACCTAAGTTTTCCGACTTCACATTCTGTTTTCTGCCTCGATCTTCTTCTATTATTTGTTCTTCCTTCCGATTGTAGATATGTTTACAGTATTTTTCCCGTTTTATATTCGAATACAGGGAATGCTCTTCCCCTCCTCTCAAAAGTTCAAGAGTTTACTTTGAAAAGCTCATCCTGTTTATGTTTAAATATTTCTTCTGTTTGCCTCAGTTTATTCATGTTCTTTCTGTAACACCCCTAAACGTACCCTTTCCCTATTATTTGTTTTTTTTTTGAAAAAT
>CM039502.1:18205845-18327205 GCA_022432975.1 Begonia masoniana
TAAAGTCTTCAAGATGCATCTGCCGATGAAGTCTTCAAGATGCATCTGCCGATGAAGTCTTCAAGATGCATCTGCCGATGAAGTCTTCAAGATGCATCTGCCGATGAAGTCTTCAAGATGCATCTGCCGATGAAGTCTTCAAGATGCATCTGCCGATGAAGTCTTCAAGATGCATCTGCCGATGAAGTCTTCAAGATGCATCTGCCGATGAAGTCTTCAAGATGCATCTGCCGATGAAGTCTTCAAGATGCATCTGCCGATGAAGTCTTCAAGATGCATCTGCCGATGAAGTCTTCAAGATGCATCTGCCGATGAAGTCTTCAAGATGCATCTGCCGATGAAGTCTTCAAGATGCATCTGCCGATGAAGTCTTCAAGATGCATCTGCCGATGAAGTCTTCAAGATGCATCTGCCGATGAAGTCTTCAAGATGCATCTGCCGATGAAGTCTTCAAGATGCATCTGCCGATGAAGTCTTCAAGATGCATCTGCCGATGAAGTCTTCAAGATGCATCTGCCGATGAAGTCTTCAAGATGCATCTGCCGATGAAGTCTTCAAGATGCATCTGCCGATGAAGTCTTCAAGATGCATCTGCCGATGAAGTCTTCAAGATGCATCTGCCGATGAAGTCTTCAAGATGCATCTGCCGATGAAGTCTTCAAGATGCATCTGCCGATGAAGTCTTCAAGATGCATCTGCCGATGAAGTCTTCAAGATGCATCTGCCGATGAAGTCTTCAAGATGCATCTGCCGATGAAGTCTTCAAGATGCATCTGCCGATGAAGTCTTCAAGATGCATCTGCCGATGAAGTCTTCAAGATGCATCTGCCGATGAAGTCTTCAAGATGCATCTGCCGATGAAGTCTTCAAGATGCATCTGCCGATGAAGTCTTCAAGATGCATCTGCCGATGAAGTCTTCAAGATGCATCTGCCGATGAAGTCTTCAAGATGCATCTGCCGATGAAGTCTTCAAGATGCATCTACGATGATGGAAGTCTTAAAGATGCATGCCAATGGAGGTCTTCAAGATTACATCTACGATTGCAATTTGTAAGATACATTGCCGATGGGTTTTCAAGCTCTGTTTCTGCCGATGATTTTCCAGATTTTTTTTTTGGAAGCATCAGACGATGGTTTTTCAGTATGCATCTGCCGATGGAATTCAAAGCTTGCATCTGTCGATGACTTATCATGTTGCATCTACCGATGGCGTTTTGAAGATACTCATGCCGATAGCTTTTTAAAGCTACTTCCACCGATGATCTTCTGCCAGAATTCAAAATAGCCGCGAAGCTACAGTGACGTCGTTTTCAGCATTAACTCTAGAACTTTAATGGCGACGACGATTTGCAACTACAGACGGCAACAGCTATCTGATCTAGTACGGATGCTTCCCAACGGTAACATTTTCCATTTAAAGAAATGAGCATTCAATTCTGGGAAGCTGAAAATAAGACAGAGTATTTAAGCCGAGGTTAGAGCACGAAGATCCAACTTTTGCGAATTTGATTCTTGAGCCCTAACCTGCGAAATCTATCATACTCTGTATTTTTTCTACACCTCTCGATATTAACTTGAGATTTAATTCTGGTGAGAGTGTAGTTTGTGCTTGAAATTTATAAACTCAAAATCTGTGTAAGGCAGTGGATTGACGCCCGTCAAGTTCAATCCAGATCTGTAAAAGGCAGTTGATCGGAGCCCAGAATTCCGATCTGTTTATTCTCGAGGAGAAGGT
This sequence comes from Begonia masoniana, assembly GCA_022432975.1. NCBI lineage: Eukaryota > Viridiplantae > Streptophyta > Magnoliopsida > Cucurbitales > Begoniaceae > Begonia > Begonia masoniana. The sequence continues at coordinate 18,207,582 of CM039502.1, forward strand.
TAAGGATCTTCAAGGGGTGAACCTTGAAGCGTGGATGTAGGCTGGGTTGAGCCGAACCACGTAAAAACTCTTGTGTTAACTTCTCTCTCACTCTCTATTTTATTTATTTGTCTGCTGTTAGCATTTAAGACCAAATCACGAGAGAAATTATCTAGATTATTAAAGTAAGTTCTAAAAAGTCTAATTCACCCCCCCTTAGACAAATCTCGATCCTACAGTAAGGAATCGGCAAACCTAGCCCAAGAGGTCGGTGTAATGGGCGTGGTGGTGGTCGGAGTTGGGGGCGAGCTTCAGGCGGCGAGGAGGGTTAAAAGTTAGGGATATGCAGACAGATTGGTTAAAAATCGCGAAGGTGGCACTGAGGGTGAAGCGGGTACCCGCCTCAAATGATGCGGGTACCCGCCTCAAATGAGGCGGGTACCCGCTGCACGCTCTTCACCCTCTGCAGGGGGTGAGCAGTCCCCCGCAGAGCTTTATTTTACCCTTTCGATACTTGAGGCTTTTTTTTGCTCTTTTCCCATACTTCATGCTTTTTTTTGCACTTAATCCTGAAAAATATATAAGAGGGAACTGCGCTGGCCATCTCTCTACTTGATCTCTTGCACTTCATATGGCTCTTGAATAGCTGGCCTGCTACAAGAGCTGACATGAGACAGAGCTCTCCTGCAAGAACAGACCCAACAACAATGGTGGCGGGTAATCTCGCATTTGCCTTGGTTTCTCTCTCTTCGCTCCTTTCACTCCCAGAAGCTAGTTATGTTCCACCTCCTACTGTACCAACCCGCAATGAACACAAGTTTTCGAGATTTCAGTGGAAGATCAAAATATTTTTGTCATCCTCACCTCTATGGAGGGCATGGTGACGGAGACATGAAGATCCTTGCCATCGTTTATGGCCTCCGTCATTGTGACACAGTGAGACGTTTTGGGAAGGATCTTGGCGGCGACGATGTTGCTAGCATGGGCGTTGAAGCCGCCAAGAGCTCTAGCCATAGCGGAGCCAGTAAGGTTTTTGAGCATGTTAAGCTCTACAAGTTAGTTTTGAGGACTTTTGTTACTACTTCTTGCTTCACGTACCACTGATTTGCCTCGCCCTTCCACCAATTTCACTGCTGCAGGCTTCTTGTCTGAGCAAAAGTTTTACGGAGAAATCATCCAAAAAAAAAAAAGAGAAGAAAAGATCAAAACAAAGCCAAATATTTCCAAGTTTCTTCATTCAATCATTTTTATTCTTCTTTCTGGAAATCTGTTAAGTAGGCATGTTTCTCGACCCTTTAGCAACTTACAAACAATGTGCAAAAACAACAAATCTTTGATGAATCCATCCTAGATGATTGAGTTGCAAAAACTTAATAATTGGTAACCGTAAATGAATTCTGAATCTCTTTCATAATAGTTTTGTAAATGCAAAGATTTGCATAAGTGTCGGCATTTGAATTTTTGGCAATATATTATGAAAATAATATTTTATTCCACGATTTTTCAAATTGGTGATTTATTTCTTGGTGATCAAGAAATAGCTTATTCAGATTATGGGATGATATTATATGAGCAATCATGATGATTCTGTGGAAGAGAAAAATAAGGAAACAATGATATTAGGAAAGTTATTGAAAAAGGTATATGCACTTGTTTTTTGGAAAAGTTTTATTTGGCAAGGAGATTTGATGTAGATTTGACACAATTTGCTGGGCTTCGAGCTCCCATGATTAATGGGATGCTTTCCTGAATTTTTGGATGAATATCTGAGTTGTTATGAAAACTTTCCTAAAGTGTCACACGGTGTGTCACACAACTGAATTTGTTAAGATTTGTTTTCCTTATTTATTGCGGCGGTAAATCTGATTTGGTAACTGAACGAATTGAAGATATGGAAGTTACCAAGGCTATTTAAGGTTTTCGTTTTCTGTGAAAACCGATTGACGACGGAGTTTTAATTTTCGTGGGAAAAGCTTTATTCGTTTCTTGTGCCGTCGGTTTTCTTTCACTCTCATCGCTTCTGCGTTTGAGTTAGTGATTGTTTTACACACTCGACTTAATCTGTGGATTTCATCATTCTACTGAGTGTGTTGTGTATTGCATCCGAGCACTTTGATCTTGTGTTCCAAGAGCTGTCCTAGGAGGCAATATTATTTGTTCTTCATTGAAGCCCAGTCTCGGGAGGAGGCTGCATCCGAACTCGGGAGGAGTTCTGTTTCTTAGATAAAAGGAGCTTGTCGTTCTTGATCGTGGGCAAGGGGATCTTGCCATAACACGGGTTTCGGGAGGAACCAACAACAAGGGGATCTTGTTGTTATCTAGATCTCGGGAGAGGTCGTTCTAAAGTCGAGGGGATCTCGCAAAAACAGTTTCCTTGGGGAAGTTAGCTTGAGGCGGCGACAAAGATAAGATGGAGTCTTTATTTGTATAATTCCGATTGTCTTGTAATTTCGTGAACTCAAAGAAATATTTTTATACCTGGGCGTGGCCCTGCAGACGTAGGCTGGTTGCCGAACTGCGTTACCAACCTCCTGTGTCATTTATTTCTGCATTTTTATATTGTCCATTATTGCATTTATCATCGGTGTCACACATAACATCTTGTAACACCCTGTGTGACACCGCAGAACTAATCGAAATTTTTCAAGTTTGAAAATTTATGAGATTCTTTAAAAATAAATATAGAATCTTAAGAAAATGTGAGGTATGGATTTAGGATTTAATGTAGAAATCACCCTGTAATTGCATCAATGGAAGAAATAACTGGACAAATGAGTAGAGACCTTCTTTACATGAAGAGCAATGTAGCAAGACCATTTTAATGGCGATTTTGTTTGTTTATCGGATATACCGATGACATCCATGTTAGGGAAGTCGGACAGGAAGAAATCCAAGATACTTTGCATGCCCATAGTGTCATCGATGCTGCAGGAGAATCTCATGTAGAGGTTTTTTCCAGTTAATGCGTATTTTGTTAAAATTTGATGTAACCCGAATTCTAGTTGGGTTGGGTAGGACCCGTATATCAATATGATGATTTTATGTTTTCTCTATATATTGATATTTAAGTTGCAAAACTCATTGTACTAATTTTGATTAGTAATTTCTCTCATCTGCTCGTGGTTTTTTTCTTTTCTAAGATTTCCATGTAAATTTCAATGTCCATTATTTTCTCGTTTTTTTTTTTCGATTTCTCGTTTGATTTTTTAACAATTGGTATCAGAGCAAGGTTTAAGTTTTTCCAAAAATCAGGTTTTTGATTTATGAAAGGTATCGAACGATTTTACAGGTTTGCAATTTCAAAAATTAAAGTTACAATTTTTGGGAGAAGGAAAAGAAATTAAAAGAAAAAAGGAACGTACACTGTTATTGTCGCGAAGAACAGAGGAGCCCTAGCACCGTTCGCCAGAGAAGGAGCCCTAGGTGAGGGCCACCATCGACGACAGAGAGAAAGGAGATCCTTTTTCATTGTTTTGTTCTGTCGTCGCGAAGAACAAAATAGAGAATGCTCGTCGTCCAACGGAGATGGATGCTGGTAGCGAAGCAGAAGTAGAGAGTGAGCTCCTAGAGGGAGCTGCTGCTCGCGCGTCTGAGGAGAAGAACCCTGTTGACGCCCTCTGATCAGAACCCACTATTTTTTAGTCTATTTTTTGTACAGAGATTGACTATCATCCTCGTCGCTGACGAGTGCTCTAGTCGCTGGAAAAGAAGAAGAAAGTTTTCGCCTTTCTTTAAAGAAGTTTCCATTTTTGTTTACTTTCCGTTGCTGCTAGCTGTGAAGAAAAAATAGAGGGAGGAGTGTCGGCCAAGAAAGAGAAAAATAGAGAAGGAGAGTCCTTCGTTTCAGAGAAGCTATCGCTGCCATATGAAGGAGAAGTCCACTGTCGCCGGCCATCGCCGTGCGGAGAGGAGTAGCCACTGTCTTCGTTGTCGAACAGTGAAGAGGGAGAAAACCCTAAAGTGAAAGGGTTAGCCACTGTCATCGTTGTCGAATAGTGAAGAGAGGAGAAAACCATAAGGTGGAAGGGTTAGTCACTATTGTCGTTGCCGAACAGTGAAGAGAGGAGAAAACCCTAAGGTGAAACAATTAGCCACTGTCGTCAGTTGTAGGATCGAGATTGTCTAAGAGGGGGGGGTGAATTAGACCTTTTTAAAATTTCTTAAACTAACAGCAAACAAACAACCAGTAAAAAAGAGATAGAGAGAAAATTCAACACACGGGTTTTTACGTGGTTCGACCAAAACCTGCCTACATCCACGCTTCAAGGTTTCCCCCTTAAAGATCCTTAACCTTCTCCTCACAAGAATAAACAGATCGAAATTCCGGGCTCCGATCAACTGCCTTTTACAGATCTGGATTGTTCTTCACGGGCGACAATCCACTGCCTTATACAGATTTTTGAGTTTGTAAATTGCAAGCTCAGACTACACTCTCACAAGGATTAAATCTCAAGTTAAAACCGAGAGGTGTAGAAGAAATACAGAGTATGATAAATTTCGCAGGTTAGGGCTCAAGGATAAAATTCGCAAAAAGTTCTTTCTTCGAGCTTTTTCTTCGGCTTAAATACTCTGTCTAATTTCTGCTTCACAGTATTGAATGCTTCTTTCTACAAATGGAAAAATGTTACCGTTGGGAAGCATCCGTACTCAAGCAGATATCCGTTGCGCATCTGAAACTGCTGTTCGTCGTCTCCATTAATGTTCTGGAGTTAAGGCTGAAAACGACGTCACTGTAGCTTCGCGGTTATTTTGAATTCTGGCGGAAGACAATGTTGCTTTATAGTTTTGAACCACCATCGGTGGATATGTCTTTAAAAAAACTTGAACCACTATCAGAAGATGTATTCTTAGACGTCTTCTGCCTTTGTCGTTTAACAAGCGGTGGAGTTCTTCTTTGAAGTCATCCGCCTTTGTCGTCTAGCAAGCGGTGGAGTTCTTCTTTGAAGTCATCCGCCTTTGTCGTCTAGCGAGCGGTGGAGTTCTTCTTTGAAGTCATCCGCCTTTGTCGTCTAGCAAGCGGTGGAGTTCTTCTTTGAAGTCATCCGCCTTTGTCGTTTAACAAGCGGAGGAATTCTTCTTTGAAGTCATCTGCCTTTGTCGTCTAGCGAGCGGTGGAGTTCTTCTTTGAAGTCATCCGCCTTTGTCGTCTAGCGAGCGGTGGAGTTCTTCTTTGAGGTCATCCGCCTTTGTCGTCTAGCGAGCGGTGGAGTACTTCTTCGAAGTCATCCGCCTTTGTCGTCTAGCAAGCGGTGGAGTTCTTCTTTGAAGTCATCCGCCTTTGTCGTCTAGCAAGCGGTGGAGTTCTTCTTTGAAGTCATCCGCCTTTGTCCTTTGTCGTCTAGCGAGCGGTGGAGTTCTTCTTTGAAGTCATCCGCCTTGTCGTCTAGCGAGCGGTGGAGTTCTTCTTTGAGGTCATCCGCCTTTGTCGTCTAGCGAGCGGTGAAGTACTTCTTCGAAGTCATCCGCCTTTGTCGTCTAGCAAGCGGTGGAGTTCTTCTTTGAAGTCATCTGCCTTTTTCAGCCCTGTTAAAAACTATACAACCCTGTATACTTAACCACATTCATTAGATAACTAAAATACCCTTCAAGGGTATTTCCAACAGATTAATACACATGCATAATTCATTATTCTCATTTAATAAACATAATCAAATTACATATTTAACATTCAAATACATCATCAAAAACTTAGTTAGACTTAAACCTCATTTAAATCAACAATCTCCTCCTTTTTGATGATGACAATCTATGAGTATAAATTTGATTAAACAATGTTCTCCCCCATAATTCTAGCTCCCCCATAGTAAGTGCATATAATCCAATTTCAAAACACGGTTTACATGCATACTATCATTATATATAAAATAATTTCATTCTCATAGCCCACATGAATCAAATATTTTCTCCCCCATTGACATTATCAAAAACAAGCAGAGAGATAGCAGAAACAATGCAGGAAACACAAGGCATAGAAACACCAGAGTACTCAACATTAAAATATCAATAAAGTTTGATACAAAAAAAAATATATCATCTATTTAAAGAAAGTTAAAAAATGCGTCCAAAAAGCTTGTGGAATCCAAGAGAACACTTCAAGGTTCGGATGGAAATAGGCATCCACAAGAGCTTGCAGTGAGCCAATACGCGAGGGAGGGGTGGTTGATAGACCACCAAAGCCATGCAGGGAGCAGATGATGGAGAAGGTTCTTGGTTCACCACCATGTCCAACAGGAAGGAGGCTCTACAGATGGACCATCAAGAGAGGCAGTAATGGGACTGGCTGGTTCTGGTGAGGGCTCGAGAATAGGAGGAGCAACAGAAGTAGAGAATGCCAGTTCAGCCTCCTGAAGATCCAAAGGCATAAAGCGAGCACCATCCTCAAACTCAGGGCGCATGATCGGAGGGAGAAAGTCTTCAGAACAAGCCTCGGGATAAGAAGGAGGGCTTGGAGATTCAGGGCGAAGAGCTTCAACTTGAGACCTGAGTGACCTAAAATCCAGTGACAAAATCTCCCTATGCCGATCCATTTTGTTAGAGAGTTGATCGAGACCTGAATCCAAATCACTGCTCATGTCCAATTTGATCTTGTGTAGTTTTGCATCCATGGATTTGTCAATCTGACTGAGAGCTGTCCCTAGACTCTCAATGCAGGACTTCAACTCAGTGTACTGCTCCTCACTTATAGTAAATCTCCTTTAATAGGTCTTGGGGGTTGCAGGAGTAGGTGGCATAGATGGTGAGGAGACTTGGACAATAGGAGCTGTTGGGACTAGAGGGACCATAGGGACTGGAGGAGGTGGTTGGACTGGTGGAGAAAGTTGGACTGGAGAAGGTGGATGGACTGGAGGAGGCAGAGAGGGCAACAAAAGTGCAGGTGGAGGGGAAGAAGGATCCTCTGGAATTAGAGGAGGCACAGATGAAAAAACAGATGGTGCCACATAGATATGAGCTAAAGAGGATGGAGTCGAATTTCTTGGCACTGGTGGAGGAAGGTGGAGGCGAGATACCAGAGAATGAGAAGGAGAAATATCAAAAGCAGGGATCTCTGAATCACCACCGCCTTCTTGAGTTGATGACTCGTCAGCCAGAATCAGTTTCCTCTTTCCTTTTCTGACAGCAGCTACCGTAGTAGCCCTTTTCTTAGACTGATCCATAACAAAATCTCCTCTTCTTGTTTTCTTAATCCCCATTCTTGACAAAGTGGATTTAGAGTAATAGCTGGATGGTTTAAGACAGGAAGGAGCCTCTTCCTCGGGAAATTCTACCTCAGACATCTGAAAGATCTTCATGAGAAGGAGGTTATAAGGAAAAGATGTAGTCCCTGTAGAAACACTCTGAATCATCCTTCTCAGAATAATGTATCCTACATCAAAAGGGGTCTTTTGATAGATGGCAAAAAGAACAACCATTTTCATGCTGCTAATATCATCATAATGACCACCCTTAGGAATAACATTGTAACTGATCATCTGATGGAGAAGTCGAGCTCTAATTGTTAAATGTTTGCTCTTTAAGAAATTGAGAATATTGTGCGGGTCTAGAGCAATTTCTTTCAAAAATTGTTGGCCATCGGGAGGTCCGAGAAATGAGGGCTCTTGCGCTGTTGAATAGATTTTGGGATGTTTATCTAAATGAAGACTCCCCAGAAGCTCATTTAGGGATTGAGAGGTTAGAACTATGTGTTTTCCATACACATAGCTCGAAATGGTAGATTTATCAGAAGGATAACTAAGATTGGCATAGAACATTTTAACGGCAGTGGGGTAAAAGAAAGATTCGACATCAAACAAACCTATTAATCCAATGTCTGTCAAGGGTGCTACTAAATTTAAATCAACTAAGTCGTCTGGAATGATACCACGACTTGGAATCAACTTATTATCTTTAAAATCTTCGTGATACCTGATTTCGGCAGCCTGATTGAGAAAATAGATCGATGGCCAACTATTTGCACGAGGAATCTCACGAGACTGACAAACGGAGACTTTGGCTTTTTTCTTGGCCGGTTCGGAAACTGCACGAGACGATGAGGCCATTTGATCGATACTGTGAAGGAAACCTAGAGAGAAAAAGGTTGAAGGTAGAGGTTTTCTGAAAGGGCGCGACAGATGAAGCATTTCTGAAAAGAAACTAAGTTTAAAAAGAATAGGGCATCGCCCGACGGAATGAGGTCACACGTGTAACATCGATATCGCCCGATGGGTGACACGTGTCAGCAGATTAAAAAATATATCATCCGATGCCGAGACATCATCCGGTCAGTGGAGGATACATATCATCCGGTGAGTAGCACAGAGCGGGTTATCTATATCCACCGATGCCTTCATTAAAACAAATCACTCTATCACAAGAAGGATTTCCAACAGAACAAACTTAGCTTTTCTCAAACCGAATGAGACCTAACTTTATTCTTATATTATTGAAGGTCTTTTCATCCAACGGTTTTGTAAAGATGTCAGCCAATTGATCTACAGAATTAACAAATTCTAAGGATATATCACCTCTTTGAACATGATCACAGATAAAGTGATATCTAACATCAATATGCTTAGTTCTAGAGTGCTGAATGAGATTTTTGGAAATGTTAATTGCACTGGTGTTGTCACACCGAATAGGAATCCTATCATAGAAAAGATTATAGTCTTCTAAGGTTTGTTTCATCCACAACATTTGTGCACAACAACTGCCAGCAGCAATATATTCACTTTCTGCAGTTGAGAATGCAACATAATTTTGTTTCTTAGAATACCAGGAGACTAACGATTCACCTAAGAACTGACAGGTGCCACTAGTGCTTTTCCTATCAACTAGACTACCTGCATAATCAGAATCTGAGTATCCAATCAGATCAAAAGAGGTGCCCTTCGGATACCATAATCCTAAATCATAAGTCCCACTCAAATATTTGAAAATCCTTTTTACAGCAGTTAAATGAGACTCCTTAGGAACAACTTGAAATCTAGCACATAAACAAACACTAAATAGAATATCTGGCCTACTTGCAGTCAGATATAACAATGATCCAATCATACCACGATATTTTTTAATATCTACACTTATTCCATTTTCATCTTTATCCAATTTAGTTGTGGTACTCATGGGAGTCATGGAAGACTTAGAAGATTCTAATCCAAATTTCTTAAGAAGTTCCTTAATGTACTTTTCTTGATAGAAGAAAATTCCATCAGGAGATTGACTGATCTGAAATCTTAAGAAGAATTTTAACTCCCTCATCATATTCATCTCAAATTCACTTTGCATGAGGGAAGAAAATTCATTACACATGTTGACATTAGTTGATCAAAAATAATATCATCGACATAAATTTGAACTAACAAAATGTCTTTATCCTTTTGCATGGTAAATAGAGTTGAATCTGTATTCCCCTTTTTGAAATTTCTTTCCTCAAGGAAATTCTTCAATCTATCATACCAAGCTCTAGGAGCCTGCTTAAGACCATAAAGAGCTTTCCTTAATTTGTAGACATGGTCGGGTTTATCAAAAGCTTCAAAACCTAAGGGTTGCTCAACAAAAACTTCTTCATTGATGTAACCATTTAAGAAAGCACTCTTTACATCCATTTGAAAGAGTGTGAAGTTTTTGTAGCAGGCAAAAGCTAGGAGCATTCTTATTGACTCTAATCTAGCTACAGGGGCAAAGGATTCCTCAAAATTAATACCCTCTTCTTGAGAGTATCCCTTAGCAACTAGTCTGGCCTTGTTTCTAACCACAATCCCATTTTCATCCAATTTATTCTTATAAACCCATTTAGTTCCTATAATGGGATGATCCATAGGCCGTGGAACAAGTTCTCATACATTGCTCCTTTCAAATTGATTTAATTCATCCTGCATAGCCATGATCCAATTTTTATCATTTTCGGCCTCTTCAAACTTCTTAGGCTCTACTTGAGAGATAAATGCCACATTGGCACAGAGATTCCTAAGAGAGGATCTAGTCTTAACTCCTAATGAAGGATCACCTAAGACTTCACCTAAGGGATGATCTTTGACATACTTCCAATCCCTAGGAAGAGCAGGAATTTCATCCTTGACAGGGACAATATCCATAGAGTTTGAAGAAGGTTCTAAGGATTTTTCTACTTAAATAGAATCTGAAGGCTTTTCTAAAGACAGAGAATCTAGATGTCTTTCTAAAGAGTCATCCTCATCCATATTGATTGTGAGTTGAGAAGTCTCATCAAAGTTTACATGAACCGATTCTTCAACAACCAGAATTCTCTTGTTGAACACCCTATATGCTTTACTGGAAAGAGAATAACCCAGAAAAATTCCAAGATTAGATTTGGAATCGAATTTTTCTAAGTTATCCTTAGTGTTCAGGATGAAGCATTTACAACCAAAGGCTCTAAAATACTTAACAGAAGGAGTTTTTCCACTCCAGAGCTCAAATAGAGTTTTCTCAAGAATAGGTCTTATTGAGACCCGATTGAGCACATAGCAAGCTGTTGAGATAACTTCAACTCAGAAGTACTTAGGAATGAAATTTTCATTTAGCATGGTTCGGGCTAACTCTTGAAGAGACCTATTTTTCCTCTCAACAACACCATTTTGCTGAGGGGTTCTAGGAGAGGAGAAATTGTGCTCGTGGCATATCATCCTCCCTGGGTGATTGAGTATTTGACTTTAAATCCAGAGTTGTGTCCTTCTCGTGGTTGTTTCTTCTCCGACTTATGGCGATAGATCCTTCACATTAAAAGTAGCAGATACCCCATAATTCCCCAATAGTTCTAACTTATAGGCATTATTGCTAATGCGCTCTATAATTTTGAAGGGTCCGTCGGCCCTTGAAAGGAGTTTGGATCGGTATTGGTGGGGGAAACCATCTTTCTTTAAGTGGAGTCACACTAAGTCACCTTCCTTAAAGATCACTCCCTTACATCCCTTATTCGCTTGTTTTGCATGTTTCTCATTTGCCCTTTCGATGGCGTTTCGAACCTTTTTGTGCAACTCCTTGATTTGCTTAGTTTTACTAGCTCCGACGAGGTTTGCAAGGTCTTTCATAGGTAGAGGTACAAGGTCTAAAGGAATACGCTGGTTGAATTCATATGCCACTTCTAATGGAGTCTTTTGAGTAGTTTAGTGGACACTTCTGTTATACGCAAACTCTCATTGTGGAAGGAGAACATCTCATTTCGACAATTTGTTTCCCACACAAGTCCTTAAAATAGTTCCTAAGGTACGATCGACCACTTCTGTCTAGCCGTCGTTTTGAGGGTGCAAAGAGGTACCGAATAAAAGTTTGGTACCAACCTTTTTCCATAAGGTTCTCCAAAACGTGCTCAGGAATTTGGTGTCCCGGTCTGACACAATGGTTTGAGGCACCCCATGCAACCTAACTATTTCTTTAAAAAAAAAGGTCGGCAATAAAAACGGAATCGTCGATTTTATGACAAGCTATAAAATGTCTCATCTTGGAGAAACGATCTACGACTACAATGATGGAGTCTTTAGCTTTGGCTGTCCGAGGAAAGTCCTAATACAAAATCCATACTAACTTCAATCCACGGGTGTGTTGGTATGGGTAGAGGTAGGTATAGTCCTTGGGGTAAAATCTTGATTTTAGCTTTCTTACAGACTATACATTGTTCAAGCATACGACGGACGTCTCGTGCAAGATTTGGCCAAAAGAAATGTTCTTTAAGCAAATCATTTTTTTCTCTAAAGTGACTGGATAATCCTCCGCTATAGGCTTCCTTCACAAGGCAAATCCTTAAGCTTCCTTGGGTTATACACAACTTGCTTCCCTTCAGCAAGTAACCATCCACAATATGGTAATCCCCTTCAGCTTTCTCCTTGCATCTCCGATAGCAAGGTCCAAAATTTGGATATGACAAATAGTTATCTTTAATCCATTAAAAACCAAAAAAATCTTGTACTGAGTTCAGTCAGAAGGATGCACCTCTTTGATAACGCATTTGCCACCATGTTAGCTTCTCCCTTTTTATATTTCAGAATATAATGGTATCGTTCCAAAAACTCCACCCATTTGACATTCCTCTTATTTAGTTTACCATGACTCCTGATGTGTTTGAGGGCTTGGTGGTCAGTGTGTATGATAAATTTCTTAGATAAGAGATAATGTTATCATTGCTTTAGTGCCCATATGACTGCATAAAACTCATTGTTATACGTGGAGTAGTTAAGCATAGCCTCTTTGAGCTTCTCACTAAAATAGGTAAGAGGTCTCCCTTCTTTCATGAGGACGACATTGATTCCAATTCTGGATGTGTAATATCCGGTTTGTACGGATTTTTGAATATATTATTTATTATATTATTGGATGGCATTTTTGAAATTTTGTCAAATCAGGTCCGGTTTACGAAAAGAAAGCGTCATTACGATGTTAACGATTAATAAGAATTTTAAGGAAAGTTTGAGAATTTTCGGAATAGTAACGCTATATTCCGAGTAATTACCACTATCGTAAATTAAATGACGTTTTAGTAAAAATAGTAAACAATGTCCAAATTACGAACGGACAGTTTTATTAAATCTCAAATATTAAGTTGAGCTTATTGGTGAAGTTTGGAAGTTCGGAGAAACCGAATAGCTAAACGATTAACGAACCGAATGACGAAACTAATATAAAAACTTAAGAAAGGGCAAGATCGTCATTTGAACATTTAACTTTTATTATTTGTTAAAAAGGCAAAATGCCTTTGTGATTTTCTACGAAAATCACTTTCCAGAGAAGTGTTCTTCTCTGTTTCTTCCTCCCTCCCTCGCGCAAACCTCTCTGGCCGCGGCGATCCAACGAGCTCCGACCTCCGATTTCTCTTCCGTTCCTCGTCATTTCTTCTCCTCTCGCTACCCTCGGTATGTAGCTTTAGTTTTCGAGCGTTTAATTCGAGTTTCGGTTCGATTTAGGATTAGGGTTTCGATTAGGGTTTTCGTTAAAAATGCGATTTAGGCTTCGTAATTAATAGGTTAGCCGTGATTAAGTATAGATTGAACGTATTGGACGTTATTTGACGAAGATAAACCAATTTGTGAAATAGTATAAATTATAGAATTTTCGGGTTTTCGGAAATAACTCGTAATATGGATTTCCAGATTTATCGAGCGTTGTGTCGTTGTTTAAAAGCTTCGATTTGTTGAATTAAGGATTTTATTAGTTTGGACATTTAATCGTTTAAATTGGGTTTAACGACAAATATCGTGTTTTGTCTCAGACACGCGACTCCAGTGGACGAAGTTGAGATCCAACGCGCTCCAGGTAAGTTCTCGTGACTTGCTTGACCCAAAGGTCTACACCATACCTCGTCGTCGTATCAAGGATCCTTGAGGGTTCCTGGTTTTACGTTGTTTAGGTTGGGTAGTTAGGTTAGTTGTTTATAGATTATGTTATATTGTCTGCTGATATGAACTGTTTGTTTACTTTCCGCTGATATGAACTGTTCATGCATCACGTGTTTCAAAATGGCATAAAAAATGGGTTTCTGCACGAGTTTTCAATGAAATGAATAATGAACGAAAATATGTAATCTGTATCTGAAAGATCACGCGGGATGGGGCTCAGGCATGGCTGTAGGGTTTGTGAGCATGTACCCCCCCCCATCTAAGTGGAAAGTGGTAGTTCGACCGCGGAATGTATCCTTTCCATTTAGTGGGCTGATATCTCGGTGGCAATATGTATGAAATGACCTGATATGACCTGATATGTCTGATATGCATGTTTTCTGAACTTCATATGCACTGCACGCATGCATCTGCATTTACGTAGCTTACTGAGATTTCAATATCTCATATGTGTCTGTATGGTGTAGGTGATATTTTAGGAGACGTTGACCCAGGTGAGGATGATATTCCTCCTCCTGACGTAGGAGCAGCTGATGGATGATGGCCGTGGGAGTGCGCTGAGCAGTCGAGGCGCGTTTTGACCCGTGGTGGGTGTATGTAAAGGTTTTGGGGGTTCTTCGTGATATTTTGGATTAATGACGAACTGTATAGAACATATTTAGGTTGTTTGGATCTGGATAGGGGTTAGATAACGTTTTAGTAATTGTATGTGAAATGCTTTGGTTTAAATAGTTTTAATAAACGTTATAAAATGTTTTGGTTTAAATGTTAAGTTAAATGAAAATGTTTTGAATTGTTGTTTGTAGGTTGATACGGTTAAGCTCGATGTTTAGAGCTATCCACGCAGTTGGACTTCGCAAAGTCCGACTCGAGTCGATGGAGTTTAGAATACGTTTAAATTGGATTTAAGTAGATTTAAGTTGTGAGTTTTATGAAATTTGGTGTAAAGAAAAGTAGGTTTGCTCTCTGGAAATCGGATTCCAGAGAGCAAACAGAAACGTTAAAAGCTGTAAGTGTTGAAGTGCTGGAGTGAACGAAAGAAGAAGGATCGCTGCATAGCACGCAGCGATCGATTTCTGCTGAAAAGCAGAAATCGATCGCTTGCTGCATGCTTGCATGCAGCGATCGATTTCTGCTTTTCAACAGAAATCGATCGCTTGCATGCAAGCACGCAGCAGCGATCGATTTCTGTTTTCAACAGAAATCGATCTCATGCAGCGATCGATCTCTGTATTTTACAGAGATCGATCGCTGCCTCCTTTTGGGTCAGCGCAGCCCAGTGTTCCGATTCTGCCCCTCATTTAATTTTCATTAAATACTTAAATGGTTTAAGTTTATTTAAATTATTTTAGTTTATGTTTTAAATGAATTACCAAACAAACTTCGATTTCGATTCCGGTTTCGGTTTCGATTTCAATTCAGTTCAACATATGGTTTAAAGTTTATAAAGTGTAAAGTAAAATGAAAAATTTATACGGGTAAAAAGGGGTACAGTATTAGGGGCGTTACATTTATGGTATCAGAGCCCCCGGGTTTTAAAATCGATTCTGTAGACTGCTCGACTGCACAGCCACTACGCGGACGTCCTTCATCAACTGTAAGTATGTTTTCTGCTCTGTTTGATTTAGGTTTCTAAGAAGTATACTGTTTCGTTTTATAGGAGTTTTATAAACATGTTTCGAGGAAAAGATCCTCGAGATGACGTTCTAGATCGACTTACGGAGTTACTAAATCGTCAGTCACAGCACATGGACCGGCAAGCACAACTTATCGATAGACAATCTCGTCAACTCCAACTATTGAGTAACCGAGAAGAACTTAGGATTCATGGCGTGGATGCTCCTCATGACCACGGTACCAAGAGGAAGGACAAGAAGAGAGTCGATCAAAGCCGACCGAAGCGCGCACGAAGAACTTCGCAAAGACCTCTGTGTCTTAGTTGCCAGAAGCAGCATCGTGGGAAATGCAGATCAGGCACAGATAAATGCTTTCGATGTGGAGAGAATGGTCATTTCGTCAAAGACTGCCCAAGGCCGGGTCGAGGTCAACCGGGTACAGGCCAACGAGACGCAAATCAGGGAAACGATGCCCGAATGTTGCTTGCCTCGACTGGAGAAGAAGAAACCGCCCAACCTTCGGCTATTACAGGTAAAGTTTTGTTCGAATATTTAATAGGACGAATAATATTAGAGTGAAGAAAGGGTATATAGTATAGTCCTTGATATTAACGTCTCGCGTCTTGCGGTATCACACTTCGATTTTTCGTCCGCACTTACAGCCATTCTTCGTGGTTCTAAGCCAAAACTCCTCACTATACTCTCCCACATTGACCTTAAATTCATACTTCCCCACTTTCGATTTGATCGCGAGCGACCCCACTCAAGCATGGACATATTAAAATTTCAAATCCTTAAATCAATTGACCCAACGACGTATTTGTCACTTAAATATTTGCACATGCACCCACTTTCGACTCTCACTTAATCATTCACCGATTACCTTTAAATAATACAAATTTCAAAGTTCCCTCTTATCGACGTCTTTCCTCTGTCGTTCCCTCAGGTTGGAGCTACATCCAAGCTCCCTAACGCCAGCCAAATTGAATGCCTACACTGTATCCAAATTCTGGGTTGTAACCCAGATTTCAATATAATTCTAAACTCCTCTTCATTCTAACTTCGACTTCTCAAAGTAAGTCCCTTTAGTTTCTATACTTTTTAATCTCGTGTCTGTTGAATACGTAACTAACCATTTCACGCCCTCGAGACCTTCTCAAATTACTTGCTCCAACGTTAAGTTCTTTTAACTGCACTACGATTGTCTATCTATCGAGTGTAACAATATGCTCGTTTATCTAACACGAATCTCCATTAACCTCGAGCACAGTAAGGTCTCTAAGTCTCGCTGTGGATTTGCTCTAAAGCCACTCATTCTAACCTTAAGTCACTTATGTATCCATCGGTCACGATTCGTCAAATACGAGTCGTATTCTTTAAAATTGCAAAGCTCACGATTCGTACGACATTAACCACTGAGTTAAACTTCTAATCTTAACTCTTCATTGGATCTACGATCCCCCGTACTTATCTCAAATGTCGTGCTAGACTTCTCACAATTACTCGATGGTCTTTTTAGTCGGGTTCTAATTACTTCGCTTGGCTCCTGCACGATAACTTGTTCAACAGTCTACTCATTTACAAACTTGTTGCTGATAAGCTTCTTCATATTCTCAGTTCTTCCCCCTCTATTTTCCAAGAGAAGGATTCAGAAACTTCTTTTCATTAAGGTTTAACCCTCCTAGATCATTGAACACTAATGTTTCTACTTCCTTACCGGAGGTAAGCCCTACGTTTGCGGTTCTTAACTTAAACCGTACACACTATAAACCTACTCTAACTGCGTCGCTATCCTTCCTATAGTCACTCATGCTACTTGAAACTCTTTAGCACAACCTTAAACCTGAAGTGCTAAATTTTTCCTTAGTAGTCACCACGTTTAAATCTTAACACCTATGTTTTTGTTTACTTACCTCTATTCAAGCAACACCAAAGGTCTAACGTGCCTACTACTCATTAATTATTCTTAACTTCACTAAGTCTCCCACCTGGTAAGTCGGTTAAAATCTTCTAACCGATTTAATATCTTCCCTTATGGATTAGTCTTCTAAGGTGCCTAAGGTGGTACGTGCCTAACGACGAGAGCCTGAAGAAGGATATTTTAGCTGAGACACATTCTTCAGCTTGTTTAGTGCACCCGGGGAGTACCAAGATGTACCGGGACTTAAATCAGCACTTCTGGTGGCCAGGTATGAAGGGGGAGGTTGCCCAATATATTGAGACCTGTTTAGTTTGTCAACAGGTTAAGGCAGAGCACCAGAGGCCAGCTGGAACATTATTGCCACTGCCGATTCCGGAGTGGAAGTGGGAGCAGACATCCATGGATTTTATCGTGGGGCTCCCGAGGACTACGCGAGGCCATGATGGCATTTGGGTTATTGTGGGCTGATTGACAAGGTCGGCTCACTTCTTGCCAGTGAAGATGTCGTCATCTATGGATCAGCTCGCCGAACTCTATGTGCAGGAGATTGTTAGTCTTCACGGAGTTCCAATATCTATTGTCTCCGACAGAGGTCCGAGATTTACCTCGAAGTTCTGGAAGAGTTTACACCGAGCTATGGGGACTCAGCTTAATTTCAGCACAGCATTCCATCCTCAGACTGATGGTCAGACAGAGAGGACGAATCAGATACTTGAGGATATGCTCAGAGCATGTGTGCTGGAGTTTCAGGGCTCGTGGAGCCGATATTTGCCCTCAGTCGAGTTCTCGTACAATAACAGCTTCCAGGCTACTATTCGCATGGCACCGTACGAAGCTCTGTATGGTCGGAAGTGTAGGTCTCCGTTACATTGGGACGAGGTTGGCGAGGCTGGCATCGTTGGTCCTGAGATCTTACAGCAAACGGCAGATAAGATTGCCGTTATCCGACAGCGAATTGAGGTAGCTCAGAGCCGGCAGAAGAGTTATGCCGACACGAGACGGCGGGAGCTAGAGTTCGAGGAGGGCGACGAAGTTTATTTGAAGGTTTCTCCATTCAAAGGCGTCGTGAGATTTGGAAGGAGGGGTAAGCTGAACCCTCGTTACGTGGGGCCCTTTCCTGTTCTGAAGAGGATCGGGAAGTTGGCGTATAGGCTGCAGCTTCCGGCTTCTATGGAGGGCATTCATGATGTGTTCCACGTATCTATGCTTCGGAGATGTTTACGTGATCCATCTCATGCCGTGGAGACTACAGAGATCGAGGTACAGCCTACCTTGACTTACGAGGTGAAGCCGGTACGTATTCTGGAGTACTCTACCAAAGTCTTGCGCAACAAGGAGATTCCCCTGGTCAAAGTCCTATGGCGGAACCACGAGGTGGAAGAGGCTACGTGGGAACGACAGCAGGATATGATGACTAGGTATCCTGATCTTTTTGGATAGTTTAATTTTGTGGACAAAATTCTGAATAAGGAGGGGAGAATGTAATATCCGGTTTGTACGGATTTTTGAATATATTATTTATTATATTATTGGATGGCATTTTTGAAATTTTGTCAAATCAGGTCCGGTTTACGAAAAGAAAGCGTCATTACGATGTTAACGATTAATAAGAATTTTAAGGAAAGTTTGAGAATTTTCGGAATAGTAACGCTATATTCCGAGTAATTACCACTATCGTAAATTAAATGACGTTTTAGTAAAAATAGTAAACAATGTCCAAATTACGAACGGACAGTTTTATTAAATCTCAAATATTAAGTTGAGCTTATTGGTGAAGTTTGGAAGTTCGGAGAAACCGAATAGCTAAACGATTAACGAACCGAATGACGAAACTAATATAAAAACTTAAGAAAGGGCAAGATCGTCATTTGAACATTTAACTTTTATTATTTGTTAAAAGGCAAAATGCCTTTGTGATTTTCTACGAAAATCACTTTCCAGAGAAGTGTTCTTCTCTGTTTCTTCCTCCCTCCCTCGCGCAAACCTCTCTGGCCGCGGCGATCCAACGAGCTCCGACCTCCGATTTCTCTTCCGTTCCTCGTCATTTCTTCTCCTCTCGCTACCCTCGGTATGTAGCTTTAGTTTTCGAGCGTTTAATTCGAGTTTCGGTTCGATTTAGGATTAGGGTTTCGATTAGGGTTTTCGTTAAAAATGCGATTTAGGCTTCGTAATTAATAGGTTAGCCGTGATTAAGTATAGATTGAACGTATTGGACGTTATTTGACGAAGATAAACCAATTTGTGAAATAGTATAAATTATAGAATTTTCGGGTTTTCGGAAATAACTCGTAATATGGATTTCCAGATTTATCGAGCGTTGTGTCGTTGTTTAAAAGCTTCGATTTGTTGAATTAAGGATTTTATTAGTTTGGACATTTAATCGTTTAAATTGGGTTTAACGACAAATATCGTGTTTTGTCTCAGACACGCGACTCCAGTGGACGAAGTTGAGATCCAACGCGCTCCAGGTAAGTTCTCGTGACTTGCTTGACCCAAAGGTCTACACCATACCTCGTCGTCGTATCAAGGATCCTTGAGGGTTCCTGGTTTTACGTTGTTTAGGTTGGGTAGTTAGGTTAGTTGTTTATAGATTATGTTATATTGTCTGCTGATATGAACTGTTTGTTTACTTTCCGCTGATATGAACTGTTCATGCATCACGTGTTTCAAAATGGCATAAAAAATGGGTTTCTGCACGAGTTTTCAATGAAATGAATAATGAACGAAAATATGTAATCTGTATCTGAAAGATCACGCGGGATGGGGCTCAGGCATGGCTGTAGGGTTTGTGAGCATGTACCCCCCCCCATCTAAGTGGAAAGTGGTAGTTCGACCGCGGAATGTATCCTTTCCATTTAGTGGGCTGATATCTCGGTGGCAATATGTATGAAATGACCTGATATGACCTGATATGTCTGATATGCATGTTTTCTGAACTTCATATGCACTGCACGCATGCATCTGCATTTACGTAGCTTACTGAGATTTCAATATCTCATATGTGTCTGTATGGTGTAGGTGATATTTTAGGAGACGTTGACCCAGGTGAGGATGATATTCCTCCTCCTGACGTAGGAGCAGCTGATGGATGATGGCCGTGGGAGTGCGCTGAGCAGTCGAGGCGCGTTTTGACCCGTGGTGGGTGTATGTAAAGGTTTTGGGGGTTCTTCGTGATATTTTGGATTAATGACGAACTGTATAGAACATATTTAGGTTGTTTGGATCTGGATAGGGGTTAGATAACGTTTTAGTAATTGTATGTGAAATGCTTTGGTTTAAATAGTTTTAATAAACGTTATAAAATGTTTTGGTTTAAATGTTAAGTTAAATGAAAATGTTTTGAATTGTTGTTTGTAGGTTGATACGGTTAAGCTCGATGTTTAGAGCTATCCACGCAGTTGGACTTCGCAAAGTCCGACTCGAGTCGATGGAGTTTAGAATACGTTTAAATTGGATTTAAGTAGATTTAAGTTGTGAGTTTTATGAAATTTGGTGTAAAGAAAAGTAGGTTTGCTCTCTGGAAATCGGATTCCAGAGAGCAAACAGAAACGTTAAAAGCTGTAAGTGTTGAAGTGCTGGAGTGAACGAAAGAAGAAGGATCGCTGCATAGCACGCAGCGATCGATTTCTGCTGAAAAGCAGAAATCGATCGCTTGCTGCATGCAAGCATGCAGCGATCGATTTCTGCTTTTCAACAGAAATCGATCGCTTGCATGCAAGCACGCAGCAGCGATCGATTTCTGTTTTCAACAGAAATCGATCTCATGCAGCGATCGATCTCTGTATTTTACAGAGATCGATCGCTGCCTCCTTTTGGGTCAGCGCAGCCCAGTGTTCCGATTCTGCCCCTCATTTAATTTTCATTAAATACTTAAATGGTTTAAGTTTATTTAAATTATTTTAGTTTATGTTTTAAATGAATTACCAAACAAACTTCGATTTCGATTCCGGTTTCGGTTTCGATTTCAATTCAGTTCAACATATGGTTTAAAGTTTATAAAGTGTAAAGTAAAATGAAAAATTTATACGGGTAAAAAGGGGTACAGTATTAGGGGCGTTACAGGATGTGTCACTATCTATTTCAAAAATCTTGTTAAAGTTCGGTAGTGCAAGAACATGGGACTTGCACGCAGCTTGAAACTCTGCTGACATGCAGGAGTCCACTGGAACTCTTGTCCCTTCTTGGTGCAGTCAATCATAGGGGACATGATGGTGCTAAAGTTCTTAACGAATCTTCTGTAGAAAGAGGCAAAACTATGGAAGCTTCGCACTTTCGTTATTCCCGTAGGTGTGGCTCAATCCCTAATGGCTTCGATCTTGGCTTTATCAGCCTCCACTCCATTCTTAGTGATGATGAACCCTAGAAAGTACATCTTCTTATGAGCGAATGAGCACTTCTTAAGGTTTCCAAAAACTTTGGCTCATCGAAGGGTCTGGAATAGTATTCCTAGATGGTCAAGGTGTGAAGGTAAGTCCAAGATGTACACTAGGATGTCATCAAAGTAAACAACAATGAGCTTACCAAGTAAATCTTTTAAGACATGATGCATTAGGCACATAAAAGTGCTCGGGGCATTTGAGAGGCCGAATGACATCACCATCCATTCAAATAACTCGTACTTTGTCTTGAATGCTGTCTTCTATTCATCGCCTTCTCTCATTCTAATTTGGTGGTATCCACTCTTCAGATCCACCTTTGAAAATACAGATGGTTCACTCAGCTTGTCTAACATGTCCTCTAATCGAGGGATTAGAAACCTATATTTGAGGGTGATCTGGTTAATGGCTCGACTATCCACACACATTCTTATTGAGTCATCTTTCTTTGGTACAAGTAAGGTCAGTATGATGCAAGGGCTCATGGACTCTTTAATGTAGCCATTCTCCAACAGTTCTTGAACTTGTCTTTGGAGTTTCTTAGTCTCCTCGGGGTTCATCCTATAAGCTAGTCGATTTGGTAAAACAACCCCTGGCTGTAAATCAATTTGATGCTCAATACCACGTATGGGTGGTAATCTTTGAGGTAGTTCTTCGGGAAATACGTCTTGGAAGTCTTTAAGGAGACTCTGGATAGCAGTAGGTATATCTCCCAACTCTTCAAGTCTCTCTGAATAGAACTAAAAAGAGGAGTTCTCTTCATATTATGGAAGCCTCTAGTTCTTTCCTAGACATTAAGAGGTTCACCTTGTCTCTTTCCTTCTTCCTAGTTGCTTCATCTTTGGCAATTTGTTCTGTGGTTAGGGGTGCAAGCTTGATGGTTTTTCCTTCAAGCTTGAAAGAATAATAGTTGATATTTCCATCATGTGACACCTTCATTTCATATTGTCACGGTCTTCCTAGAAGCAAGTGCTTGGCATTCATGGGAACGACGTCACAAAGAATCGAATCTTTATACTGTCCCATAGTAAACTCAACAATTAGTTTTGAGGACTTTTGTTACTACTTCTTCCTTGATGATTGCTTCATGTACCACTGATTTGCCTCACCCTTCCACCCAATTCACTGATGCAGGCTTCTTGTCTGAGCAAAAGTTTTATAGAGAAATTATCAAAAAAAAAAGAAAAGAAAAGAAAAGATCAAAACAAAGCCAAATATTTCCAAGTTTCTTCATTCAACCATTTTCATTCTTCTTTCTAGAAATCTAGTAAGTAGGCATGTTTCTCGAGCCTTTAGCAACTTACAATTAATGTGCAAAAAGAACAAATCTTTGATGAATCCATCCTAGATGATTGAGTTGAAAAACTTAATAATTGGTAACCACGATCGAAATGAATTCTGAATTTCTTTCATAATAGTCTTGAAAATTTAGGAGATTCTTTAAAAATAAGTATGGGATCTTAAGAAAATGTGAGGTATGGTTTTAGGATTTAATGTAGAAAACACCCTACAATTGCATCAATGGAAGAAATCACTGGACAAATCAGTAGAGACATTCTTTACATGAAGGGCAATGTAGCAAGACGATTTTAATGGCGTAATATAAGCTCATGAAGAAGAGTGATTTTTTTTTTTGTTTACCGGAGATACCGATGACATCTATGTTAGGGAAGTCGAACAGGAGGAAATCCAAGATACTTTGCACGCCCATAGCGTCGTCGGTGCTGCAAGAGAATCTCATGTAGAGATTTTTCCCAATTAATATACATTTTGTTAGAATTTGGTGTCACATTGTTAGAATTTAGCGTCACCTGAATTCTAGTTGGGCTGGGTCGGGCCCGTATATTAATATTATGATTTTATGTTTTCTCTATATATTGATGCTTGAGTCGCAAAACTCATTGTACCGATTTTAATTAGTGATTTCTTTTCTCTGCCCGTAGTTTTTTTATTCTAGAGTTTCCACGTAAATTTTGGTGTCTATTATTTTTTTGTTTTCTTTTTCGATTTTTCGTTTGATTTTTCAACAATTGGTATCAGAGAGAGGTTGAAGTTTTTTTGAAAATCAGGTTTTTGATTTATGGAAGGTATAGAATGATTTTACTGGTTTGCAATTTTGGAAATTAAAGTTGCAATTTTTGGGAGAAGGAAAAGAAATTAAAAAAAGAAAATAAAAAAGGAACGTACACTGTTATTGCCGCGAAGAACAAAGGAGCCCTAGCGCTATTTGCCAGAGAAGAAGGAGCCCTAGGTGAGTGCTACCATTGGTGACAGAGAGAAAGGAGATCTTTTTTCATTGTTCTGTTCTCTCATCGCGAAGAACAAACAGAGAATGCTCATTGTCCGATAGAAGAACCTTAGAGCAGAGGGCTGCAAGCCGCGAAGCAAAAGTAAAGAGTAAGCTCCTAGAGGGAGCTGCTCCTCTCGCGTCAGAGGAGAAGAACCCCGTTGATGCCCTCTGATCAGAACCCACTATTTTTTAGTCTATTTTTTTGTACAGAGATTGACTAACATCCTCGTCGCTAACGAGTGCTCCAGTCGCTAGAGAAAAAGAAGAAAGTTTTCACCTTTCTTCAGAGAAATTTCAGTTTTTGTTTCCTTCGCGTTACTTCCAGCCCTGAAGAAGAAATAGAAGGAGGAGTGTCAGTCGTGAATGGGAAAAACAGAGAAGGAGAGTCCTCTGTTTCAGAGAAGCCGCCGCTACCATATGAAGAAGAAGTCTACTGTCGCCGGCCATCGCCGCGCGGAGAGGAGTAGTCACTATTCTCGTTGCCAAACAGTGAAGAGAGGAGAAAACCCTAAAGTGAAAAGGTTAGCCACTGTCATCGTTGCCGAATAGTGAAGAAGAAGAAAACCATAAGGTGAAAGGTTTAGTCGGTCTCGTCATTGCCAAACAGTGAAGAGATGAGCGTTAGCCACTGTCGTCGTTGCCGAACAGTGAAGAGAGAAGAACCGCCGAGGATACTCCGATCACTAGAATGTCCTTGAAGATTTGGATGACGTTTTTGAGATTTGAAGATGTCATCATTGTGGTTTAAATGTTTTTAAACATGATGAACATTAGTTGCTAAGATGGCCCATCAGGGACATGTGTGAAAGAGCAAGATTTGATGATTTGTTTTCTTGCACCAGAATTTCTTTGAAGATGGAGATTGTCAGAGTTCAGTGTTCTGAATTCATTTTGAGTTGGGTCAAGTAGCCTGTTGGATCTCTTATGTGGAATTCGTGTCAAGGTGGAGATTATTAGAATTTAGTGTGACCCGAATTCTATACGGGCCACACTGATTAGACTCATGTTGGGAATCTCATTAGGATTTTGTTTTCTCTATAAATTTATGTAAGCTAGAGTCACAAAACTCGCGGTTGCATTTTGATCTTCATAGTCAATTTGTTCCTTTGCCCGTGATTTTTTTCTCGAAATGATTTTTTCACGTAAATCTGGTGTCCCTCATCGTATTTCTTTTTCGGTTTCTCATTTGATTTTTCAACAATTGGTATTGGTGGTCTTGGGCCTTCTCAACCCCAAAAATTAGCTCAATGGGTGAGACTTTTCCTCACACTTATAAACTACCACCAAGCCCCTTCCACAACCGATGTGGGATTAACCCTAATAATCTCCCCCTTCACATATCGGGCTTTGAGTCAGATAACCATCGATCCAGTTTCTCTCGGCTTGGGTGAAGTCTTGTTAGTAACCTGGGCTTTGATATCTGTGTTGGCGGTCTTGGGTCTTCTCAACCCTAAAAGCTAGTTCAAAGGGTGAGACTTTTGTTCACACTTATAAACTACTACCAAACCCCTTCCACAACCAATGTGAGATTAACCCTAACACATTTAACACTCTGCAGTTTAGCAAATCTACTGGATTTGTTAAAAACAACACTCAATGTATTGAAATTGGCTGGCTCCTTCGTGAACATCTTCAACCTTGCTGCTTGTTTAGTAGTACTAAATCTCACGACTAGAGCTCTCGTCGTTCCATCTTTCAACAAGACGGTGGTAGCTCCACTGGACAAGTGAATCGCCTTACAACCTCTGCTCGCACTTGCCAAGAAACAAGCTAACGAGCTTAGTTTGAAACAAATATTTACTGTATACACCATTTTTAATGAGAGTCAAGATTTTTGGAAGCTCTTTCATGGAAGTGCAGAGCTACACAAGAATAGCAGGACGGTGGGTGTAGACATGGAAATGGATGAAAGTTCTTTCACAGTGTTTGAATTGAAAATGTCTCATAATTCAATGTTTGAATTGTATAATTTTTAACATTAATTTAATTGAGTGAGTTGATTTGCTAACGGTGGATAATTTGATGTTTGAATTGAAAAAAAATATTGTCAGTGTTAAAATTAAAAACCACTTTATAATTCAGTATTTTATTTGATCTTTACCTTTTGATAGATATCAATATTGACCCTCCTAGCAATCAACATATCATAGTTTGTTTTTTTACTCGGTTTAACCTCAACCCTCGAAAGTTCATGGGTTGTTAACCAACACAATCTCCAATAAAATCACTAAAATATGTTAGTGAAGCTACATTGCTCTACTCTTTTTCAAATTTTATTGTTTGCTTCTAGTTATTTTTGTCATGGTTATTCGTTGTGTGTTGAATTGATTATGAAATTTGCGAAAATCATGACGAACGAAATGGAATTGTCGCATTCAGATCTCGACACCGCCATGAAGTTCATTGTCGAATCTAATTCATTTTTCACAAAACTAATTCCTCAGATCTTTGCATTCAAATCGTTTTTGTGCAAGTAAGAATATGTTCGAAAGATTCAACTATTTGTGTTTCACTTTCCATATCAAATAAATTCCTCTTCATCATAATCGAAAGATTCATTTCTTCAGTGAATTCAAGAATACGAAACTGATCAACTTACTTTTTTAAAACCCTAACTCCTTGTTCTCAAAATTCATGCTAGGTACCTAAAAACTCGGACACACGAAGTTGGAATGCTATTTGTTTGGGAACATGAACCAAAGAAAGATGGTGAAATCCAACGGAATGCCAAGATCATAATTCTTTACGTCATTCTCTGAGGTATCGAAGCGGGCGAGACTTGTACCTTGGTTGGAGCTCTTGCTGGATGATGAAATCAACATTTTCAAGGAACAAAAAAACAACTGATTTTGAAAGATGTGCATGGAAAATGTCACCCCATGTGATAATTTCATTCTTCGACGACGGTGTGGGAAAAGGTAGCCATTGTTGCCTATCCTTGTTCTAGGGTTCAAGATCGGGACAAGGATGATTCACAGTTGCATTTATTTGTCTCCTATATGTGAATTAGAGCGAAAACTCGAGAAAAGCCATGGATTCAACTCAATATTGAAAAAACAAGATTTTTAACCGAAAAAGGGTTTGTTGCTAATTTCACAAACTTCGAGATTAAATGGACAAAAGAACAAACTATGAGATGTTGGTTGCCGGATCCTATAATTCGAGGTCCATATTTATATTTATTATTTATAATTAAAATTAACTTATGAATAATAAAATAATGTATAGAGTATAATGAAAATCAATTCATAAATATTAAATTATATAATTAATTGAGATATAGTTTATTATGATTTTAGAGTTTTATCACCGAAAAATAAAGAGAGGGTAATTGTGAAATACTATTATTTAAATGATTATTAAAACTAGTTTTTATCTAGTCCTTAAATCACCCAAACAGCTCTGATTCTCTGGATCTTACAAGCGGGTGGGTGGGTCAATTGGGAATACTGACGGAGCTCCGACAACGACTCCTCTTAATTCGAATGATTTGATTCTCCCTCCTTCGGCTCTCGCTTTTCAACGGCTATTTCGCAGGGGTTCTGAGGAGGCTTATTGAAATCTCCGATCTTCGTCCTTCTTCAGCTGAATAACTTTCCACGGACACGTCTTCGGTGGTTATTGTGGGTGGGGGACGGGAAAGGATAAAAGGTCTGTTTCGGGTGCCGGCACATGGCGTCTGGTTCGCCCCGGACAAGAATCGATCAGGTTTTCTCAATTTCGACAGAAGCCCTAGTTTTGTTTTGTTAGGGTTTAGTCTTCAAAGTTAGCGGTAATTTTTTTGGTTCAAACCTTGAAATTAACGCTTTAGTGTTCTTAGTTTTCCCGGTTTCATTAGCGGGTGCAGAAGTACTGAGCAATCATGTTGCTGATCGAAAAAAAACTGAAAAAGCATGGAGGAATCATTGTCCTACGTTGGCAAAATGAAATCAACTAAAAATCTTTTCCGCACTCATTTCCCAAAAATTATGTGAAACAAGATGCTTAATTTCTTGCTTTTGCCTTTTCCGGGATTTTTTCTGTTTTAAATAAATTTGTAGAGGTTCGTGGTTACTGTAGTTCACTGGGTCGCAATTTACTCACGCTAGTCGTTTTTCTGTCTAGTTTTATGTGTCAAAGAAAAGAAAACATATATCTCCTGGTTTGAAGTCTGACAGAAACGAGGAAGATGCTAAAACAACCGTAGAGGTGTCTATTGTCGCGAAAGCTACTTTGGATAATTACTTGGTGATTTCTCCGGACAAAAGATATAGTAAAACCACTTCTTTCGCACCTCCCCGTTTATTGGCTGGGGAAGATGACGTCAAAAGAAGTTTGTCTGAGGAGATTAGTGGTCCTGTAAAGAATGAATTAACTGAATTGCGCTTTCAACCAACGACAGCAATTGAGGAAAAACAACATGGAAAATTCGAGGGCATATCCGATGCAGGCAGTGTAATCATTGGAGATGTTTCTAATAAATGCTTTGTTGATAAGTGCGCAGAAAATCCAGAACTAAAACAATTTGCAGCTGACTTTTTGTCTTTGTACTGTAGGTAATGATCTTCTCTTTTTTTACACCACACCATGCATGGACCATATTGTTAAAAGGATCTTTTTTTCTCGTGTTTCAATTTAACATTTTTCTTTTTATAATTGATATTTGAAGAGGCGAGTTTCAAGCTAATGTTACTTCAGCTTTAGAGCAAAGAGGCACAGATCATAAGAGGCACTGTAGCCCATCTATGCCAGCAGAGGAAGTTAAGACATATAAGAAGAGACATGTTAATACCAATCAATTACACGGAGACAGCGGAACTGGTTCATTAATTGAGGTAAGCAATGAAAAACTGCAGTCTCATGTTGTTGTTTGTGTTGCGGAACTTTTAGCGATACTTCTTATTTTCTATTGAAAGAAAATTGAAATTCTTTGGTAGAGAACTGCTAGCTATGTTCCGGTTGAGCTCAAAGGAGGCTTGAAAAAATGCAAAAAAGCTACTAAATCATCTGCTACTACGTCAGAATGTCAAACACCAGGGTCATCAACTATGAAAGCTTCTTCTCGTCAAACTCCAAAATCAACTTGTGGAGTTTCTATATTTTCTCCAGGAGAAGCTTTCTGGAATGAAGCAATTGAATTTGCAGATGGTTTATATGCCCCAACTGTTAACATTTCAGCTCCTGTTGCTGAAGATACTCATGCTTTGCAGTATCAGCATGATATAAAAAGCTGCTGTTCGTTAGAAAATGGACATTGTGATCACAAGTTAAAAATAATACAGGATGAATGCGCCAGCAATACTCAGCTCAAGGAAGTTGGGGCTTCTGCTGTGTTACCTGGGAAGGATATAAGAGAAAGGAATAACGACAAATCCCCTCTTCCAGTTAAACATTTTGACTTCTCTGGAGAGGGAAAAACCTTGGATAAAAGTAATCCACTTTTTTGCGGTTCAAATTATATAAAAGTCCTTAATCGCAGGGAAAATGAAGGCTCTGAACATGATTTTGTACGTGATAAAAGTTCACAGGAGACTAACATCGAAATTGGTTCCAGTGAATTTGGAACTAACGAAAATAAAGTTCAACTTAATCCCCTTGTACCTGGTGAAACAAAAAGGCAGTGGAACGTTGCTGGTCAACTTGATGAACTTAAAGATTCACGTAGTAATCATGAGACTGATGGGTCACAAACGCCTTCAAGTTTTGCAGGAGCCACTGATCATCTAGATCTCAGTAGTTGGCTGCCATCTGAAATTTGTAGCACATACAAAAAGAAAGGAATTACAAAACTTTATCCTTGGCAGGTATATGCTATCGAATTCCTTCAATATAATATGTATGTTCATCTAATGCTCTTCTTGTACAATAGTTTCATGATATTTGATTCCTGACATTGAATCTTGTAGTTGTTATTTGTTTAATCATCAAGTAGTTGTGCTTTTCTTCCGTTAACAAACTAAGTTGAGGGAAAGTTAGTAGCTGTCTTGTCACAATCCTTTAGTGATTGAGAAATTTCTTGCAATGTTTATTGAGTATTTATCTCATTAAAACATAGTGGACAACATTTACATCTTGCAGGTTGAGTGCCTTTTGGTGGATGGTGTTTTGAAGAAAAGGAATCTTGTATATTGTGCATCAACAAGGTATATAAATAAGTCAAATTTGGTCTTATTTGTAGTGAACCAGTTATATTTGATGTGTGATGCACATGATAAGTGTCAACTAGTTCAATCACACTTTAGATGCAAATACAAATTGTATTGTTACAATTGTACAAAATAAGTATTATATATATGCAATATAAAATGATTAAATTTAATATTTATTGTATTATATATAATAGTTTACATGTTTCTAAATTATGTAAAATATTTAAATAGTTTTTTCTTTGATATAGACATTCTTGTTTAAATAATTTAATGGGTAAAATGCAATTTACACTTTGCATATTAGATATTAAACTATTTTTTTGGAGAAATCAAACATCTACCTTTTAGTTATCAACAATTTGGACCTACAGCACGTGTATGCCGCGTATTCTATTTAATTAAGTGTTTTAACATGATTTCTAACTCGATTTCAAACTCCATTGATATTGTATTCGGCGATTTCAAACTCTGTCAATTGCGTGATAGAGTTCGAAATTGAGTTATAAATTGCTGAAGGAGTTAGAAATCTGGTTAAAACTCCTTATTAAAAAAAAAAAAACACGATAGTTATATGCTGGATTTAACGAATAAATTGACTGCAATGTCAAAATTGTTGATATTGAAGTTTGTTTAAAGAAAATTTTAAAGTCTAATCTGTAAATGATTTGAAACGTTAGAGTTTAAATTGAACTTTAATTTTGCGTATCTTATAATATGTTAAATGCAGTATTATATTTGAGGTTTTTTTTTTTTTTATTAATTTACTAAGGAAACAATTGTATGAGATTAGTTGTTTGGTCGTATCTAAACAAACGCTTACGTTATCTCTGACTTAGATACATGAAATTAATTGTTTTATAGTTATTGCTTAAGTATATATGTAGATTAATTCATATAGAAAGACACGATAATTTGTTAAGTTGAATATAAATATCTGACGTAGAGGTGAGTATTGAGAGATTTAAATTGGAATAAGTGATCAAAGGAGGACCAAAATAATTACAATACTATTTATCATCAACTAGAAAATGCTCTAAGTATATTGGTATTTTTACTTGTTAGTAGTATAAAATGAAAGATTAATGTTTGAAGAAAAAAACTGATAAATGAGTAGTGCTTTCAATATTGGTATTTTTACTTGTTAGTAGTATAAAATGAAAGATTAATGTTTGAAGAAAAAAACTGATCAATGAGTAGTGCTTTCAATAAAATTTAGTAAACCCATTCGATCACATTAATTAAACTGTAGATTTTTGAAGAATAAAATTCTTGATATTGATATTGACATAAACAGTCTAAAATAATACAACAAATTAGGAAACTAACTTAAACTAATTGCATGATAATAGAATTAAGATTAGAAAAAGACATTTACCATTATCTTTGACTAATCCTATAAAATAAATGACATTAACACTAATATAATTCAAAAACTCAAACACTCTTTCTCAAGTTGGTGCATAAACATCAAGCATGCCCAACTTGCTTATAAGAAACTCAAATGTGGGTTTAAACAATCCCTTGGTGAAGATATTATCTATTTGATCTTTAGTAGGTATGAATAAGATACAAAGATTTCCATTGTCAAGATTTTCTTTGATGAAATGTCGATCAATTTTGATGTGTTTGGTTCAATCATGTTGTACAGGATTATGAGCAATACTAATGGTAGCTTTATTGTCACAAAACAATTTCATTGGTAGTCTTAGATCTCTCTTTAGTTCTTTTAGTACACGTTAAATCCATAAGACCTCACATATTTCGTTTGCCATAAATCTATACTCAGCCTCGACGCTACTTCTAGCAACTACATTTTACTCCTCCAGGTCATTAAGTTGCCCCACACATAAGTACAATATCCAGATGTAGATCGTTTATCAACAATAGAACCTGCCCAATCTGCATCTGTGTATACTTTGACTTCGCGATCTATAGTTTTCTTGAATAACAATCCCTTGCCTGGACATCCTTTCAAGTATCGAAAAATTCTATATGCCGCTTCTAAGTGTTCATCATAAGGACAATGCATGAACTGACTAATCGATCATGATCAGGAGATAAGCTTGTTACAGGAACATTGTATGATTTAGATTCTTGGACTTGTTGTAAAGCTTTGTTGTCTACTTCCTTTTGAGGGAACATTCTTTCATATACTTGTACAAATAATCTTTCATCTTGCAGTTCATCATAAGGACAATGCATGAACTGACTAATCGATCATGATCAGGAGATAAGCTTGTTACAGGAACATTGTACGATTTAGATTCTTGGACTTGTTGTAAAGCTTTGTTGTCTACTTCCTTTTGAGGGAACATTCTTTCATATACTTGTACAAATAATCTTTCATCTTGTTTGTTGTCTACTTCCTTTTGAGGGAACATTCTTTCATATACTTGTACAAATAATCTTTCATCTTGCACATCTTTTCGATCTTTTTTTGAGTTTTGATGCTTAGTTATGATATTTATTACTTTTAGTAAAACATTTTATGGTTGTGACGTAGTCGGTTTGATAGGCAAAATTGGTCTTAAATTATCAAAACTAGGAGAGTCTTCATTATAATTCTCCCCCAGAAGATTAGGCTTAAAGAATGGTTGGTCCTAAAAAATGAAACACCCATAGTGACAAATAGCTTTCCAGTTGAAGGATCAAAATATTTAAATTCTTTTTGGTTTGATCATACTCCTACAAAAATACATTTTTTGCCCTTTGGATCTAATTTGTTTATAGATCTATCGGGATTTTGAATAAAAACAGTACACCCAAATATTTTTATAGGAATCGAAGTGAAAAATTTTGAATTTGGAAATGCTTGTTGAAGAATTTTAATCGGTGTTTGGTAATTGAGAATTTTACTTGACATTCGATTCATAAGATATGCAGCATGTAAGGTTGCATCCCCCCACAAGTATTTAGAGACATTTGTTGCAAACAAAATAGCTCTAGTAATCTCTAAGATGTTTATTTATCTTTTCCGCCACACCATTTTGTTGTGGAGTATTATTACAAGAACTTTATTGAACAATTCATTTTTCGTTAAAAATTGTCAAAATTTGGGAAAAATATTCTTTACCATTATCACTACGTAAAACCTGAATTTTTATCTTGAATCGAGTTTGAATAATTTGATAAAATTTTTTAAAAACTTGTTCAACTTTATACTTGTCTTTTAATAAATATATCCAGCATATTTGTGTATGATCATCAATTAGAGTAACAAACCATCTATGTCCACCTGAAGTGGGAATCTTAGAGGTTCCTTAAAGATCACTATGAACTAAAACAAAAGGTGTATGTAGACGTGGTGGATAATATGTACGATGATGTTTTGCTAATGCACAAATTTCATAATTGAACAAGGATGAATTTTTATTTTTAAATAACTGTGGAAACAATTTTTTTAAATAAAGAAAACTTGGATGTCCAAGTCAAAAATGCCATAATAAAATATAATTGTTATTAATAGTAGATAAAATGTGCAAGTTGGAAGAAATTTGAACCGGTTTATTCGAGCTAGTGTCCTCATCCAGGAAGTAAAGCCCATTGCTCTCCTTAGCAATTCCAATCCTCATCCCCGAAACAATGTCCTTAAATTCGCAATGAAAGAAAAAAGTTTAGCATGACATTTAAAGTCGGAAGTCAGTTTACTGATGGAAATGAGATTATAGATTAATTTTGGAGCATGGAGAACATTAGACAATAACAAGAGAATTTACAGATCGCCACTCTGCAAAAATCGGGTTGTCTGCCTATGGTTTAGGGTTTTCATCAGTTAAAAAACCCAATCTTCCTCTCCTATCAATCGCCAATTTGATAAATTGAGACCACTCCAGGTAGTTTGAGCCATTGAGAAGATGAATTGTAATTTGCAATGACGTGTTGCTTGAAAAATCTGGTGTAGCAGAGATTTCTCCGGTTTGTGGCTCTCTTACCATTGTGTGAAGTATCTAAAAAATTCTGGGCAGCTTTGCCACAAATTTGCTTAAGCAAAATGAGCTTTTAGGCTCTGATACCATGTAAGTTTTTTAAGAATAAAATTCTTGATATTGACAAAAACATTATTTAAATAATACAACAAATTAAGAAACTAATTTAAACTAATTGCATGATAACAAGATCTAAACTAGGAAAGAACATTTACCATTATCTTTGACTAATCCTATGAAATAAATGACATTAATACTAATATAATTCAAAAACTCCAACATAAACTATAATTAATCATTTATTAAGGTTTAGGATTTTTGCTAACAAATGAAGGGATATGTGTCCAATAAATGTTTGACGTAGATCTATTTTTTTTAATAAGAAACGAATCATATTAAAAAGAAAGTAGATACGGATAAAAGAGGAAGAGACCTACTCAAGAGAAAAATGCTCAATTTAAAACAGTTTCTTTTCCGTTAGGCAGAACTTTACTTAAAGTATAAATCATAAAAACTCCAAAAACAATAGACACACTTGGCAATAATAAAATTAATATTGTCCTAAAAATTTGAATTTGGTTTTTATCATCGAAAATAACAGTATTGCGATGCATCTATATGGTCCATAAAATTGCTAGCTCATTCTCAAGATTAACTTTCACTTTGTTGATCTTTCTTCTTTGTTAAAAATTTCAGCAAAGAAACTCTGAATGCTGGGATTCATCTTGGTGTAGTAGAATTTTGTTTTGAAATGAAACAAAAATTAAAAAGAAATATTAGAGAATAAATTCTTAGAAATGAGAAAATCTTATATAAAAGTCTTTCTTCTAAAATTCGCAGCACCCACTTTAAATATTGTTAGGGTTAGGATTCCAATACCTAGGAGGATGAGAAAAATCTCAAATTGACTAAGAATCCAAAATCTATATGGAAATAAACTAAATTTTAAAGAAATAATTAAAGTACGAAATGAAAATTAAATATTGTGTCATGGGCTCAGGCCATG
Source organism: Begonia masoniana (assembly GCA_022432975.1). Taxonomy (NCBI): domain Eukaryota; kingdom Viridiplantae; phylum Streptophyta; class Magnoliopsida; order Cucurbitales; family Begoniaceae; genus Begonia; species Begonia masoniana. Next base: position 18,242,146 of record CM039502.1, read on the forward strand.
TACTGCATTATTACAATCAACTTTTGGGTGCCGTATACTGGAACATAAACTGAAATATTTTGACAATTGAAGGTTTATAGATAGTTTTTCAAAAGATTTACAATTCGAACTGAATGTTGGGGCAAATAGGATCTCTGAATCTCCAATCAAACTTCACAGAATTGATAGTTCTCTGCTGAAAAATATAATGTATAGCCATTTACCTCTATGTAGCATGCACGCAAGTGCCAATGAGTATGTGGATAGTTATATCTAATAATGTTTATTAATTAAATTTTGGTGGTTTCTTATCCATATTGGTGGAATTCATTTTTTTGGTAGTCATGAATGGCATCTAATCGAGTCACGGGAACCTTAGTCTTTCATTCTTTCACCTATTCTTGTGATAATGAGACTCGTGCTGCATTTCCTCTTCGACAGTGCTGGAAAAACTATTGTTGCTGAGATTTTAATGTTGCGGCTGGTGATATCTACTGGAAAAATAGCACTTCTTGTATTGCCTTACGTTTCAATATGTGCAGAAAAGGTTCGATGTTACTTAGTGCAGATAAGCAGGCAACTCATTATTTTCTGCATGTTTAATTGTATCAAACTTTTATCTTTTAATTGGATGGTGCAGGCAGAATACTTAGAGATTCTTCTTGGACCACTTAACAAGCATGTTCGGAGTTATTATGCGAACCAAGGTGGTGGAATGCTTCCTAAAGACACGGCTGTAGCTGTCTGCACAATAGAGAAGGCAAACTCGTTAATAAACAAATTGTTGGAAGAGGGTCGTTTGTCTGAGATTGGAATTATTGTGATAGATGAACTACACATGGTACTTTGTTATTATGATCCTTGTTAGCTGTCTCATATCGAACAGTCAATAACTAACGGACATTAAGCGAAAGAGTTTTTAAATTCCCATGTCCATACTTTGTTTGTTCTACTTGTTTTCTTCATTTTCAAGTTCCATTGTCACATTGTAATGTTTTTCTTGTTTGTGCTTTTAAAAAATTATTGTTGATGATTGACAGGTTGGGGATCAGAATAGGGGTTATCTATTAGAGCTCTTGTTGACAAAGCTTCTATATGCAGCTGGTGAAGGAAACTCAGAATCAAGTACTGGTGAAAGCCCTGGATCAAGTAGTGGTAAGACTGATCCTGCTAATGGACTGCAAATTGTTGGCATGAGTGCCACCATGCCAAATGTGGCTGCTGTAGCTGATTGGCTTCAGGTCAGCAATCTCTCTCTCTCTCTCACTCTCTCTCTCTCTCTCTCTCGCTCTCTCTCTCTCTCTCTTGCGACAAACAATTAATGTTATGTTGGCTATGACTTATCACATTATTTATTTGTATCTTTTTAAGGTACGCTCGATTGTTTCCTTCTGTTCTTGATGTATTTCATTTTGATTGTTTAGGCAGCTTTATATCAGACTGACTTCCGTCCTGTTCCATTAGAGGAATATATAAAAGTTGGTAATGTCATTTACTGCAAGAAAATGGATGTTGTTAGAACAATATCAAAAACAGCTGACATCGGTGGCAAGGATCCAGATCATGTCATAGAATTGTGCAATGAAGTATGATTTTTTTTATCTTTCTGTTTTTCCTTTCCGTGTTATCTTTCTTGATGTGCTATTCTGTGGATATATATTTCAGGTTGTTCAGCAGGGTCATTCAGTATTAATCTTTTGTTCAAGTAGAAAAGGATGTGAATCAACTGCAAGACATGTTTCAAAGTATATCAAGAAGTTTTCTACCAATGTTGTCAATGGTAATAGCGAGCTTGTTGATATTGCTTCTGCAATTGATGCATTGAGGAGGTCTCCTGCTGGACTTGATCCTATACTAGAGGAAACACTTCCTTTGGGAGTTGCTTATCACCATGCTGGCCTTACAGTAAGATGTTTTGCATATCTCAAAACTTTTAGTATAAGTTTACATAAAAGCATTTTGGTTATTGATATTTTACTTTTGAATTGAACTTAAAAGTTTGAAAATTTTTTGTGTAGGTTGAAGAAAGAGAAGTTGTTGAAACTTGCTATCGTAGTGGTCTTTTACGCGTCTTAACTGCTACGTCTACCTTAGCAGCTGGGGTTAATCTTCCAGCAAGAAGGGTCATTTTTCGACAACCTAGGATTGGCCGTGATTTTATTGATGGGACAAGGTATAGACAGATGGCTGGTCGTGCTGGACGAACTGGAATAGATTCAAAAGGAGAGAGTGTGAGCATTATTTCATCAATTTTCTCTTTAAAAGTGAGCTTTGCATATTCCAAATTAACGAGGCTTTATTATATTTAATTGTTTTATTCTTTTATCAAATAGATATTGATATGCAAACCAGAGGAGATCAAAAGAATCAATGTGCTTGTGAATGAAAACTGTCCACCGTTACATTCTTGTTTATCTGAGGATAAGAATGGAATGATACATGCAATTTTAGAAGTTGTGGCTGCTGGAATTGTTCAAACAACTAATGATATTCATCGATATGTAAAGTGTACTCTTCTAAACTCTACAAAACCATTTCAAGATGTGGTGAAATCAGCTCAAGAATCTCTTCGATGGTTGTGCCATAAGAAATTTCTTGAATGGAATGAAGCTACTAAGTTATACAGTACTACACCTCTTGGACGAGCAGCTTTTGGCAGTTCTTTGAATCCAGAAGAGTCACTTGTAAACACTTCTTTGATTTATATTGTTCTCATTTTTTCATTTTCCTAGCTAGTGTTATGAAACGTGTTTCAATCTAATATCAGTTTTTCACTGATAATCTTCATTACTTCTTAATCTGTGTCATTCACTGTCATATTTATTTATCTACTTGTCGATTTTCTCATTCCTAGGTTGTCTTGGATGATCTTTTAAGGGCTAGAGAAGGCTTTGTGTTAGCATCTGATTTGCATGTAGTATATTTGGTAACACCTGTCAATGTTGAAGTAGAGCCAAATTGGGAATTATACTACAAACAGTTCATGGAATTGTCGACCCTTGATCAGGTATATTTGGTCTATGGAAATCAGGTTTTAGTCTAAATTATAATAAATTTATCTCCAACAATTCCGTATTTGGACATTTGTTTAGAATTTACAAGTGGATTTGGGCTTGTCGCGTTGAGGGTTTAATCAAATCCTGAGAAATTATGTGTTCAATGTATGAAGTTTCAACTCGTTTCAGATTTATCTTTTTGTTGAATACACTATTATTCTTTGTGATGAATTGAGAATTTTTTATTATGTTGCAACATCTTGATTTGTTTTAATTTTTTTTTACCAATGTTTAATAGAAAATATGTTTTTTCTTTAACATGATAAGTTAATATTATCTTTTGTTTTTAATATCTTGCTTGGATTTCATCCACTCACAAAAATGCAGTCAGTTGGTAATCGAGTTGGAGTTGCTGAGCCATTTTTGATGCGTATGGCTCATGGGGCTCCTATGTGCTCTTCAAAAAATTCAACAAGAAGGGTGAAATGGTTTAATGGGAAGGGTCAGAACCAACTTGAGTTTATAAGTAACACAAATCTTTCTGAGGAGCAGTCTGTTCGAGTATGTAAGCGGTTCTATGTTGCTCTCATCTTGTCAAGGCTTATTCAGGTGTGTGTGCCAATTGTGTGTTTATTTCCCTTTTCCTTTTATTTCATCAAAATATATGTTACCGAGATTTATGTAATGATGCATGCACATTTGTGGACTATATGTATGCGTGCCATTGAATATGCTTGGTCTGACTTAAAACACTGTAGGAAATTCATTTGGTTTGTTATTTTAAAACATGATGGTTGATACTCATAAATGCATGTATGCGTGCTGTTGAATATGCTTGGTATGATTAAAACACGAACTAAATTCATTTGATTTCTTCTTTTATTTTTCCATTTGATTGTGTATCTTGGTCTAGCATTTTGCACCATTTTGTATTTACAAAGTAAGAATCCTTAATGGATAAAAATGCATTGATTTCATTAAGGAAGGTCGATACTCATACACGTTCATATCTAGCTGAAAGCAGGACATAGAAGATACAATAATTTAGCAAGGTTTTCCGTTGGAAAATTTGTCTCTTGTATATGTTTTAGTAACAGTTAACATCTGTTTTTTACTTTAAATTTTTGTGATGCTGGTCTAAAGGAAGCTCCTGTTCGTGAAGTTTGTGAAGCTTTTAAAGTGGCTAGAGGTATGGTACAAGCCTTACAAGAGACCGCGGGAAGATTTGCAGCCATGGTTTCTGCATTCTGTGAGAGGCTAGGATGGAATGATCTGGAAGGCTTGGTAGTTAAGTTTCAAAATCGTGTTTCATTTGGAGTGAGAGCAGAGATTGTAGAGCTTACAACTATTCCATATGTTAAGGTTAAAATCGCTTTCTATTTATGAAATGCTTAGTGTCACTGTAGCTACATGTGGCTTGACTATCCCAATATTATTATTCTTGTTAGGGTTCTCGAGCTAGAGCACTCTATAAAGCTGGGCTACGCACACCTCTTTCAATTGCTGAAGCATCCATTACTGATATAGTTAAAGCTCTTTTTGAATCTTCATCATGGACTGCACAAGGTGCTTGTTGGTTATTTGCTGCCCTAATTGTCCATTGTACTGCAAGTAATTTTTAGTAAAGTTGGGCTTAGCATGAGGAACATCACATAATCAAATTCACGTCCATTACGAAACCCTTCAGAAGTGACATAAGTGATATTTTCTGGAGGTTTTGACGACTCCGTGATGGATTCATGACTTTGCGGACATGTGGAACAGAAATGTATTATATCAAAGAAAGAACACAAAATTGTCATTTGCTATAAAACAGGAACTGATGAATATAATGCTGACATATGTTGTTTTTTTAAAGTTCTTTGGAGAGGTTATTTTGATCCCTGAATACTTTGTGAGATATGTGTCAAACTGGGACATGGCTGCAAGGAAAATGTCTCATATCACATATGGCCTTTTATAATTGTTGCTTTAGTTAGGGTATGGTGATGAAATATAGGAGGATTAAGGTTTACTTTTGCTTTGAGAAATTTTTCTTCAAGGTGCAAGGAAACAAAAAAACTATGAGGTGTACAACTAGAATGGAAGCATACTTAAATTCTTATTCTAAGGAGTAGTGAATTTTGTAAGCACAAAGATGTAATCCTGTTCTTTCCTATTTCTTTCTTCAGAATACTTCAGTTAGAAACCTTCATTCTCTTGTTATTGTTCCCACTTCAATTTATTTGTTTTTCCCCCTTTTTCATGTTCGAACGTTTCCATAATTGCAGAAAGTTTGGCAAAAAAAGGGATGCAAATAGGAATGGCAAAGAAGATTAAGCACGGTGCAAGAAAACTTGTTCTGGATAAGGCAGAGGAGGCTAGGATTGCTGCTTTCTCAGCCTTCAAATCATTGGGGTTAGATGTCCATCAAATTCCTGAACCACTACCAACTTCTCCCTTAAGCATTGGCAAGAGCAGTAACGTCGGAGGTGTTCACCTCTTGGAACCTATTCTTGCGAAGCCAAATGTTGAAGAAAGACATCGTTTCAATGTAGTTTTAGAAAGTGAAGAAGGGATAAAGAAAGCACCAAATATTGAACGGCCAATTTCAGAAGAAATTACCATCATTGACACTCGACATGATGTTCGTGTTGAAAACTGTCAATTGGCTGTTGAAAACTCTGTAGTTTTTACCGCTGATGTTGATTTTGCAAGCTATGCAAATACCAATGTCTCTGATCTCTTGGGGAAACAGAGTGATGGAAACCATATTAATGCCTGCAATTTTGATATTGAACGAGAGGAACAATGCAGTAACAAAACTTTATATCCTGCTGGTAGGGATGGTAATACTGTGAAAGGTCCTATAAACGCTAGTAGCACTCCTGGTGGGTTTGATGCATTTTTAGATATCTGGGACATGACTCAGGAATTTTATTTTGACATCCATCATAACAAACGATCTGGAATGAACTCTATTACCCTCTTTGAAATACAGGGTATAGCTATATGTTGGAAAGATTCTCCCGTGTACTACATTAATCTTCCTAAGGATCTGCTATTGTCTGAGAGGCAAAGAAATGATCACATGACTGGGAATGCATCGATAGATAAAGATTCTGTTTCAACACCTGAACATGTGTTAAAGATACTTGAACTTAGATGGAACAGAATCAAAGAAATAATGGGGAAAAGAAATGTTCTAAAGTTTACTTGGAATTTGAAAGTTCAAATTCATGCTCTTAAGAATCCTACTGTCGCGAACCAGAAACTGGGTTGCCTTAATTCTGCCAAGAAAAAAGGTGTCGGTCTTGAACTCGTAAATGGCTTATATTTTATGTTGTCTCCTGTTTATGTGAGACATGGAGTTGATATCTGCATTGTTGCTTGGATACTCTGGCCGGATGATGAAAGGAGCTCAAACCCAAACTTAGAGAAGGTAATAGGAAATTATAATATTTAAGAATCTTAGGATGCTAAGAACTTTTGTAAACTAAAGATTTACAAAAAAAACTTATTAGTTTTTCTATTATCAAAATGTATTGTAAACTAAAGATTTTGACGCGGAATCTTTTTTCTTCTTAGAATACTTGCATGTCAGAGATTATTGACCTAGTTTTAAAGTTATAATGGTGATTTATAGGAAGTTAAGAAAAGGTTGTCTAGAGAGGCTGCTGCAGCTGCCAACCGAAATGGCCAATGGAAAAATCAGATGACAAGAGCGTCACATAATGGTTGTTGCCGTCGTGTAGCCCAAACAAGAGCTTTATGTTCTGCTCTATGGAAATTAGTGATATCTGAAGAGCTTGTAGAAGCACTCATGAACGTTGAGGTCCCACTGGTAAATATCTTTATCAATTATTGAACAATGGAGCGTAGCTTCTCATCTTGTCTTAAATATATAATGCAAATGAAGAATTTTTTATGATTGGTGAAAAGAACTTAATATTCAAAGAAAACTACAGAAACGGGTTGAGCAAACAAAAAAACCTCAGCAACCATGAGAAACGAAGATGTATTTTACTGTTCCCCTACGTGGAAGAAAAATTGCAAAAAGAAACATTACATCAAAAAATCTCATCATAAAAAATTATTCTGTCTCTATTTCTCAGGCGCTTTGGTAGATGACAGGTGTTATTAACATTATTATTGTCGTTTCTCACATGGTTCAATGTTTGTGAACAAAATACTTAATGCCAATTTAGTTGCGTAAAGTCAAAAAGTGCCGCTCTTTTACTGATTAGAAACTTAATAGTATATTATTCTAATTTAAACCTTGTGATTTTGTAGGTCAACGTGCTTGCAGATATGGAGCGTTATGGTATAGGAGTTGATATGGAAGGTTGCCTTCAGGCTCGTCAATTATTGGGGAGAAAGCTACGGTGTCTAGAGACGGAAGCTTATAAACTAGCTGGCATGACTTTTTCGTTGTATACTGCTGCAGATATTGCAAATGTCCTCTATGGACACTTGAAACTTTGCATACCTGAGGGTCACAATAAAGGGAAGCTTCATCCCAGTACTGACAAGCGTTGTTTGGATCTATTGAGGTAATGATATAATTTTATCTTTCTTATTGTTTTGATTATGAGACTGTTTTAGACATAAGCTGAAATAGGTCATAAAAGAAGTGAAGATTATTTTCATCTTCCTGCTTTTATAACTTATATAAATGTTGTATAGCTAATCTAATCTTCTGTCGGTTAGACTAAGTTATTGCAAAAAATGCAGTGTATTGGACGTTAAAACTTTATTAACCAAAATAGTAAAAGGTTCAATAAAATTAATAATGGAAAAATAGCATTGATGTGTCTCAATCAGTATAATAAGAATAAATTCCTGATTTTTAGATTAATTTCTTATTCTTAGGAGTTAGTTATGGTAGTCAATCATGGTAAATATATTTATATATATACCAGATTACTTGTAGTAAAAAATAAAAAAAAGATTATTCAGTTTTGATTTGTTTTTCTCCTACCAATATTCTTTCATGGAGTCATAATTTTGAAAAACATATTTGTAGTTGAGAAAAACAAATTTGTTTCTAGTGATGGATATTTAAAGAGTGAGTGGAGGCCATGGATCTGAAGTATCCTCTTATGCTTCTCTTCCTACCCCTACAATTTTCTCACTATTATTTCCTCTGATAACTCTCTCTCTTCAAATCACATCTTTCAAATTGAATGGACGAAATTTCCTTCATTGGTCCCGATCCATTCAACATGTGTTCGTGGCAAAGGCAAATTTAACTATTTGGATGGTACAATTTCTCCCCCCGCTCCGACATGACCTTCTTATTCCATGTGGAATATCAACAATTCTATGGAAATGTCGTGGCTCATTAACTCTATAGATGAGAACATAGTTGAAATTTATCTTCTTTATCTGACTGCTAAGGCTATTTGGGAAGCCGTTACGTTAGCATATTCTGAATTCGAAGACCCTTTGCAGCTATTTGATTTACGTACTCATGCTCGTAACTTGCAGCAAGACGACGATACTGTTACTCACTATTTCAATAGTCTAATAAAAATGTGGCAGGAATTAGACTTATTTAATCAACAACAATGGCACAATCACGCGGATGCTGAAATATATAGGAAAATGCTTGTGAAAGAACGTATTTATGATTTTTGGACGAGCTTGAATCAATCTGATGCAGCAGCAGAAATAGAATAAGAGATATAGTTAAAAGAGGAGAAAGAAGAGAAGAAAAAGAAGAATAGTTATAGTCAAGAAGAAGAGAAAAGGGGAGGAGAAGCTCGAGAGATAATAGGAGATTGAAAAATAGAATTTCAGGAAACCATTTCATTCAATAATCATCGTAAGCTGATTATCCAAGTTACATTACTAGACTTAAATAGGAAAAGAACATTAGAAGTTTGAAAGACAATGCACTAATGAACTATTAAGCAAATAACAGAAAACAAAAAAATACTAAAAACTATAATAATAAATGACCATAAAATAAATGATATCTACATCAACTCTCCCGGGGTAGAAGAATCCCTCAATCAAGTTGACAAAACCCTTAAAGCAGCAGGTTGATCAGTCACCCATCAAGCTAAGCGGCTGAGCGACCTTCTTCCGTCATCCATAGACTTGAGTAACCTGAGGTCTGGACCGAGAATCTTTCTGAGTTGGTCTGGAATCTGGCAAAGAAAGATCTTGATGACTCCGAAAGAACTCCAAGAGATCTGGATCCAACTGCTGAAGTGTCGCTTTGGAAATCCACATACAATAACTATCTGGTCGATCCACCCAACAAATCAGGAAACGCTGAACCTCACCTTCATTAGTAAATACAATTTGTTCATCTAAAATAGCATCAATTTTATCCTTATGTGTTGTGACAGGAGGTGTTGGGGAGTTTGAATTGGCCGATGGAGGCTCAAAGTCGATTGATGAAGGTAAAAAAGGGTTAGCAGCAGGGTTAAAATGGCCTTTATAAGCAATCAAGTCTTCAACATTAAAAGTAGAGTGATAACCACAATCAGGTGGAAGATCAACAACATATGCATTTGAACCAATTCGCTTTAAAATTTTAAAAGGACCAAGACTACGAGCTTGCAATTTAGAACTAGATCCGGATGATCGTCGCTCAGGGCAAACTCGAACCATAACATAAACTCCAATATTAAATTCAACATATCGTTTGTGTAAATCAGCTCGTAATTTATATGATGCATTACTAGCCTCTATTTGTTTATTGATCTCAAAATGTAAATCATGAAGATGTTGAGCAAAATTTTCAGCCGACATAGACACACTAGCATGCGGTGACATAGGGAGAAGGGCTAAGGGTTTTCTAGGTTTAAAACCATGGACAACTTCAAAAGGACTCATACTTATGGTTCAGTTCACGGAACTATTATATGCAATCTGAGCGGTGGGTTAGGATCATATCCCAATTCTTAAGATTTTCTTTGACCAAACATCGTAATAAATTTCCAAGACTTCGATTAACAATTTTAGTTTGACCATCAGTTTGAGGAATAATAATATTTAATCCTTTATTATCCATAATTTTCTTCGTTTGAGAAGTCTCTAGTGGTTTTGGGTTTGGTGGTAGGGGATTTAAGATGAATTTTCTTTCCTTGGAACACAAAAGAATAAGAGTTTGACCGGCCGTGTATAGTGACATCCAGGTCAAATAACCAAGGACGACCTAGAATGACATGACTGACATCCATGGGGATGACATCTCACCAGAGTTGTTTTTTATATTCGAGGAAGTGAATGGGAACCAAACAATGTTCCTTCACAGATATAGAGGAAGCGTTTATCCATGAGACATTATAAGGTCGAGGATGAGGAATTGATTGTAACCCCAGGCGGATTACCGTAGTTGCTGATACTGCATTAATACAACTACCACTATCTACAATGACTTTGCAGCCTTTGTTATTTATCTTGATATATGCTGTGAAAAATAGAATAACGACGCCAATCTTCCACGTCCTTAGGTTGGGTAAGCGTACATCTCACGACACTCAATCGAGGTGAATCAAAGGAAGTAGACCTTGATGTGGGTCGGATACATCTTAAAAAATGATCATTGTCCACTTCTTCGAATTCCTCAAGGCAAGGCTCATAAACTTGTTCTTCGCTTGTCTCCCCAATTTCATTTTCACATTCTTGTAAGACTAGGTTTCGGCTAGGACAATTAGAAGAAATGTGATCAAAATCCTTACAAAGGGATATGAGATGGAGGAGGGTCCTAAGAGAGACGTAGGGGTGACAGGAGTCGGGATTGTGGGGGGTCTATTGTCACCTCATTTACCATACGGCATTTTAGTCACTAGTTCATAGTCTTGAACTAAGGAATAAGCATGATCTAGGGAATTGACACCTCGAAGGATAAACTCGCGTCTTAAATCATCTCTTAAGCCTTGTCGAAACTTGCTCAAGGTCATTGCTTCATCTTCGACAACTTGACTTCGCATTCGAAATTTATCGAATTGATTAACATATTCGATGACTGGTCGGTTTCCTTGGGCAATGGCGTTCCATTGGTCCAACAAATTGCCCCGGTAAGATTGAGGTACGTACTTCTCTTGAAGTCGCATTTTCATTTCTTCCCAATTTTCAACAGGAGGTGCATTACGTCTTTTTAGGAGATTTTCCACGCTCTCCCAAAACAATCGTGCCGTACCAGATAATTTGAAACTGGCATATTCAACTCGTCGATTTTCTGGCATTCTATACAAAGGAAAAAAACTATCCATATCTTTTATCCACTGATTAAAGATACGAAGATTTAAACTCCCATCAAAAGTAGGAGCATCTAGCTTGATACCCTTAGGAATATGCTCATTATGACGATTGGAGGAATGAGAATCTCGACGATTATGATTTTGACTACTGTCTCGACCATAATCTCTATCTCTACGGTTATGACCATAGTGAGGGAGAGAATGATAATCTCGACGATTATGATTTAGGCCACCGTCTCGACCATAATCTCTATCTCTATGGTTATGACTATAGTGAGGGGGAGAATGATAATCTCGACGATTATGATTTAGATCACCATCTCGACCGTAATTCCTATCTCTATGACTATGACCAAAGTGTTGTGGAATGTCCTGCTGATGATGGTGACGCCTGTTAGATACTACAGAATTGTTTGTATCCGAGGGATGCGTATTTAGTTCCATTCTGGTGATCCTATTTTCTAAGTCTCTTTGTGCCTCACGAGCACTGGCCAATTCGGTATGGATGGTAGGAAATTGCTCTCGAAACTGTTGTTATTCGTTAAGTATTTGAGCTATTTGTTGGGAAATTTGTCCTACTTGTTGGGAAATGATATCTAACTAGGATGGTTCCATATCTAAAGCACAAGAACTAGATGAGACCTCACGACCACTACGTAATTGCATGCAATGTTACTAGTGAAGGATCTATAATGCTTAGAATCTTCAATGAAAGGTATATTGAGATCAATAAACAAACAGTGCACATAATAAATAATATCTATTACGACCAAATACCACAAATAACTTTGTTTTACTTAATTTTTGAGATTATTCTGATTCTAACAAAGCAAACAAATAGAATTAATACTTTTAAAATGATAACGCGACTGTCAAATACTTTATCATAAAATCACCACAAAATTGATTATCAAACTGAATAATTAATTGTTGGTGGTGAAACAATAAGCAAAAGAGTACATCAAGGAACAATAAGCAATAAGTGAGGTTCAACAGATTCAACAGGTGAATATAAAATAATCAACAGTGATTAAATCAATGGCAGTTTAAATCCGAAGGCATTTGGGTGGGTTAAATAATATAGCAATAAAATGGCAACAGACCACAAGATTTAATGTGTAAGTGCACAGACTGATATGGATAGGAATACGAAGCAAGGGTAAGCCACAACACAAGGACAATATTAAAGCTATATTTAGGAACAAGAAGCAATAAACTAACAAAAAGCCACAGAAAACTCCCTGTTGGTTTGGCCGAGAACGAACAGTGCAGTGAAACAGATAGCAGCTATCTGCTGGAATACCAAAGACCCGAAAAAGGGTAAGGGCAACGGTTGAGCCGTGAACCAGGGAATCTGAGAGAAATCGCCAGACCACAGAATCGCGGGGTGCGGCGTAGGCGACTAGAGGCGTTGAAGCTGATGACAGAGGAACGGCGAGGACCTAGAACTACGGCGAGCAGTATAGTCGCAGTTCTCTGAGTCCAGAAACCCGAGAACAGAGCAGCAATCAGAAGAGAAAAGAGAAACTTTGTTCGGTTGATGAATAAGGACGCGCGACAGAGCTGTCGATGAACAGAGACGAACCAGACGAAAGAGCTTTCGAGAGGTGATGAAACTGAACTCGGTGATATTCTGACACGGATCGTCGGCGATATTCAAATGCGGGTCGTCAGCAAATGGCTGTTTGGTGTTCCTGTGCGACGAACACAGATCTTTTGAGAGGAAGATTTTTTTTTTTTTTTTTGTAAGGTGACGAACCACCAAGCCGAACAGTTGAAGAACAACAACGAACAAGATGAACAGTTGGAAAAGATCGAGAGACCAAATATTCAGCAGCGACTGTGAAATCCAGAGGCGAACCTACTACAGGTAGTGGCTCTGTAGTAGCGAAACCAGAAGAAAAGAAAAAAGTGCCCAAAATCAATTGTTTGAGAAAACAATTGGTTTGAGCTTTGATACCGATTTGATGCAGCAGCGGAAATAGAATAAGAGATATAGCTAAAAGAGGAGAAAGAAGAGAAGAAAAAGAAGAATAGTTATAGCCAAGAAGAAGAGAAAAGGGGAGGAGAAACTCGAGAGAGAATAGGAGATTGAAAAATAGGATTTCAGGAAACTATTTCATTCAATAATCATCATAAACTGATTATCCAAGTTACATTACTAGACTTAAATAGGAAAACAACATTAGAAGTTTGAAAGACAATGCACTAATGAACCATTAAACAAATAACAGAAAACCACAAAATAGTAAAAATTATAATAATAAATGACCATAAAATAAATGATGTCCACATCACAATCACTTGACGATGTTTGTGGCAAGATTCTTAGTCTTAAACCCATGCCGAGTCTAGATGAAATCTTCGTCAATGTTCGTCGGGAAGAACAACGTAAATACAGTAATGCTTGTCCCGCGAGCTGTCTCGCTGTAAATATCAATGCTCGAGCCTCCAAATGCTTTTTAAATTTCAAGGCCCGGCCGAGCAGGTTTAGGTTGGCAGCAGACCAGATGCTTAGTAAATAAATAAAATTAATATATCTCATTTCTCTACTCCATCTTCGAACTCTTCCGCCATGGCCGCTAGCAAAGTTGACAACCGTCAATATCGCAGCACAGACAATCGCTGCAACTTCCTCTGGTGTGATTATTGTCAACGACCTCATCACACAAAGGCCACTTGCTGGAAACTTCATGGAAAGCTGGCTGATTGGGTTCTTCGTAGCCAACGAAATCCTGCTAACAAAGGCTTGAAAGCATCCTCTGCTTCTTCTTCTGAATCGTCTAATGAACATCTATTTACTCGAGCACAATTTGATCAAATCAGCAAGCTTCTTCCTGGTTCTAATCCTATTTCATCTTCATCCCTCATGTCTAAAGGTACCACTATACCCTTTGAACATCAGTGAGATCCACAAAATCAGCAATCTGATTCACAAATTTTTCCAAAAATTATCTATTAGAGCTTAATTACCGTACTTATTCATTGATTAAAAATATATATACATGAATAGAATCTAGTAAGAAAAGGAAAGAATAACCTAAACTATGAAATAAAATAAATACAAATATATAAATACAATTCTAATCTCTATAAATATGAAGAACCTAATAACTTTAAGTTATCTACATATAGCTTAGTCAGTAGCATAACTCAACATCATCAATTTGATTATCAAAATCCACAAACTTCTCCACAAAATCAGCAATTTGATTCGCTGCAAGGTCAAATGTCTCTCCCAACAAACAAAGAAAATTCAATAATTTCTGAACCTCTTCTTCAAAATCCCTCCAAAGATGCACGTACCATCACTCAGCCTTTTGCATTGACTTATAGCCATAAGAAAAACTTCTAGAAAATATTAATGAGGCCTTGCAAGATGATAATTGGAGAAAAGCCATTATCGAAGAGATGACAACTTTACAAAAGGCAGGAACTTAGGAAGTTGTACAAAGACCTCAAGGAAAAATTCTTGTTGGATTTCAATGGGTGTTCACAGTCAAATATAAATTTGATGGATCTATTGAATGATACAAAGCTCGACTTATAGCGAAAGACTATACTAAAACATACGGGATTGACAACCAAGAAACTTTTGCACCCGTAGCTAAAACCAATAGTATTCTAATTTTGCTATCACTTACCGCCAATATTGATTGGAGTATTTAACTACTAGATGTTAAAAATGCCTTCCTGAATGGAGATTTGTAAGAAGAAGTCTATATGGATCTCCCACTTGGTTTTGATTTTGAAAGAAAAAAAAGGTATGGTGTGCAGACTCAAGAAATCATTATATGGACTCAAACAATCACCCAAAGCTTGGTTTGATCTTTTTACAAAAGCCATGTTGGTACAAGCAAGCACAGTCTAATCATACCTTATTTCATAAAAAGGTGGATATAAGATTACCATATCGATTGTCTATGTAGATGACATAATTCTTACCATGAAGGACGATGAAGAAATCAAGAATATCAAGGAAAAACTTGCTCAAAACCTTGAGTTGCAAGACTTGGGAAACTTAAGGTATTTTTTGGGTATGGAAGTGGCTAGAAGCAAAGCTGGAATTGGAATTTCACAACGCAAGTATGTTCTTGATCTCCTCAACGATACCGGGATGATGGGCTGTAAATTTGTTGTTACTCCATTAGACCCAAATAAAAAGTTGGAAATTAAACCAGACGAGGAACCAGTTGATAAAGGAAGATATCAACGACTAGTGAGAAGACTAATTTATTTAGCACATTCGCAGTAAGTTGCGTAAATCAATTTATGCACGCTCCTTCTAGTTCTCCTGTCCAAACTATTTATCGAATTCTCAAGTATCTCAAAGGTACACCAGGACAAGGACTTTTGGTTAAAAAGAATAAATAAATTTATACAATTTTTCCTACTTTGAGAGTTATTTCTCTGTTTCGATTTCGAACAAAATTTTCGTTACATCAAATTGGTATCAGAGCAAGGATTTTCACCTTGACTTGATGGCAGATAAATTTCTAGTGGAAAACGAATTACCAACAACGACTGGTGGCTCGATAGGTTTAATCAACGATGTGACTATGATGATTATCGAGGAGCGACAAAATTTAAACGCCGACCAAATTGGAGGATTCAAATATTCGATTTTAGCGAATCAGACGTCAGCCGAGAAAACGATGAATTATGGAGAAGAAACAACTGAAAAAATTCATCGTTAAACCTTAATGTGCATGTGGAAGAAACCTAACCCTAACTAGCCACTTAAGGTTTAGCCGGTCACCAGGGATGGCCAAACTGGCCAACCTTGACCACAAGAGGCGGCAAGCGACCACAGACGACCTCCCTCCGGCCCAGAACACGATAAAATGGCTGTGACTCATATACACACAATCACTATTCATGCAGACTTTAACCACTCGACACGACTCACTTTGCAATTTTGACTGCATGTCTACAAATCGCGCACCCCAGCCGCAATTTGCAAGGGTTTGATCCACCCGTATGACTCTCTTCGTGATTTCGACCAAACTTTCACTTATTAGTGCCAACACAGGCGGATTCAAGGCAACTTTGATGACTGGCAAAGGTTTCTGGCTAGCGACATAACTGACCCCGATTCCGACAATGATTTTTTCAGCGAGGCAGCTATGGTTTCGAACACCCTAGCTTGAAACCCTAACGAACATAGTGCTTTTTTGTCGTTAGATCGAGTTAATAATTACCACTGTCGTCAACAACTTGAAGATTTATGACGAAGATAGTCATAAAGAATTATTCATCGGACGAAAAATATAATTTTTTGTCGACCAAGTTTCTAATCGAAGATTAAATACTCACGAATTCAAGGTAATGTATGGATTTGTCAAGTATCGACAATCAATGGAAAAATTGTTACGATTCACTTTAGAGTCAACCTATTATTGCACACAGCCAGAAGAACGAACCATCATCTCTAATCTATAACGATGATCGACAACGATCATTGTTTAACCCAAAAGGTAGTCTTCCAACAACTAATAGACCTTGCATATCATCGATTCCTATGGTTCCAGAATTGAATCACGAGATTTAAAACCTAAAAGGAAATTCCGATTCTTTAAACATCTTTCAATATGATGATCACTTTCTCTAGCAAGAGCTTTTAGCATATAACTGTAGGACCATGATTGTCTAAGAGGGGGGGTGAATTAGAAAATTCTCGCCTAATTGTATATTTAAATCTTGATTATCTCTATCAGGTTAATCACTTAACTTTATTAATTTATTTGTTTATAATGATAATAAACACAAACAAAATGAAAATAAAGAGTAGAGTTAAAGAAATTAACACCGAGAGTTTTTACGTGGTTCGGCCAATCTTGCCTACGTCCACGCTTCAAAGTCTTAACTTCTCCTCAACGAGATTTCTTGATCGAACTTCACGGGCGTCGATCTACAGCCTTACAATTCTGGATTGAATTTCCACGGGCAGTCAATTTACTGTCTTCAGTTTTTCTTTTACAAGTTTGAATAGTATAGCACAGAACTACACTTTCTCAAAAGCTAACTCACAAGTTTAAGAGTAGAGAGGTGTAGAGTATAGAAGAGTATTACAGGCGTATAAGCTCTCGAGAGTTGTGAGGAAAAATTAATCAAATTCGCAAAAGTTTTTCTTTCGAGCTACAGTTCATCTTTTTATACTGGCGTCTGTAATCAGCTTCTCATTCAGAGGGCTCCTTGTTTCTGTTCAAAAATATGACCGTTGGAGTGCATCCGTATACAGAAAACTAGCCGTTGAGTTCTGGAGTCGCTATCACTCGTGGCGGAAGATTTCTTGATTCGGATGATGTTATCTATTTGAACGAAGTCTTGATTCGGTTCATGTTATTCATTTGGACAACTTCTGTTTTTAGTATCTGGTTGACGTGGTTTTCGGATGACGTTGATTTCGGATGACTTTAGAATCTGGATGACAAGGCTTTCTGTTGTCTTCTAAGTCTGGACGACGTTGATTTCAATAGCCTTTAAATCTGGACGACGTTGATTTCGGACGACTTTAGAATCTGGACGACAAAACTTTATGTTGTCTTCTAAATCTGGACGACGTCATTCCCAAGGACGACTTCGATCGATAAACTATTGATTCTGCATCCGGTCGACTTTGAGTTGTTCAGTTGATATATCTGGTCAGTGAACTTTAAGTCTGCTTTGATTCGGTTGATGTTCCTTTACCATTTTACATGCACAGACTCGACTACCAACACTTAACCAAATTCGTTAGAAAACACAATACCCTTTTTAAAGGCCATTCCCAAACAAATACTACAAATCTTAACATCTTTCATTTCTAATAATCATTTTCTATTTATATATTCCACATTAATCATTATTTTCAAAAACATAGTTACTTAAACATATTTTAAGCTAACAATAAAAATGTTAAATTTGAGATTTGGTGAATCTAAGACAAGTGGTGAGTTGTGAAACTAGATAGTTAAAGTGTGGATAACTGATATTTTCTATAAACGTGATAAGTTTGTCCTACCTCAAAAACAAATATTTTTTTCAAGAATAAAACACTGTAGACGACGAATGTGGTGAAACATAATTAAAGTTGTTTGAGCAATTTCAAAAATCAAAATTTATTATTATGTTCGAGATGTGCGAGCAATTTGAAGTTACTAGTGCAGTCTCCAATCGAAGTTCAAAAAAGAGTATTATTGTATTCATCAAACTTATTTTTCGAAGCAGCAACCACTAAATTCGTATTCGGTTAAGGACTTCATTACTTCAAAACTTGAAGACGAGTTTTTTTTAAGGGAAGGAGATTGGCAAACCCAATAAGTTCATGAGTCGTTTATTGTTTTATCTTAATATTTTTATCTTTTATTTTTATCTTAGTCCTTTAATTTATGTTTCTATTTAATGGGTGGTGATAAACATTAAGAAGTTAGACTTTTGATAATTAATACAATTTTTTCTATTCCGAGAGTAATTTTTCAGTAGTTATTCTATTTTCTTGTTTCGTTTTTTAAACAAAACTTTCGCTGCATCACCACGTTTTATTATTTTTCCCTTTAATAGCTTTCAAAGTAGTTGAAGTTATGCAAGTGCACTTATAACCATTCGACCGTACTTACATCTGATAAAAGTTAATATTTGAATTAGTACAATGCTGCAATCTGCCTCGTAATAGGCTTGTTTGACAAAAAAAATCATTTCAGGCATGAGCATCCTATTGTTCCTGTTATCAAAGAACATAGGACCTTGGCAAAACTTTTTAACTGTACATTGGGTTCGATTTGCTCCCTAGCAAGGTTATCTCCAATGAGTCAAAAGTACACTCTACATGGTCATTGGCTCCAAACATCCACAGCAACTGGCCGGCTTTCAATTGAGGAACCTAACCTTCAGGTTTGTGGTCATGTTTCCTGTTTTATATCCTGTGTCTTATTATCTAGTAATGTACCAAGAGGACCTTTTATTCCCTTTCAATGCAGTGTGTTGAGCATATGGTTGACTTTAAAATGACCAATGATAACAATGGAGGGGGCATCAACCATTACAATATTAACGCACGAGATTTCTTTTTACCTACTCAGGTAAAGTTTTTTACCTCATATCCTTGGAATACTAAACTTTGAAAACATCTTATACAATGATCGTCTGAAACTCTTCAGAATAATTTAAAGAAATTTAAAGTTGTTTCAAATAAGAATATAGAACAGATAAAGAGATGCACCTAAAATGTCGCGTGAATTTTGATTTTTAGAATTGCAGAAAGATGAAGAAACCTTTTTTTTCCTGAAAATCGAAGTTGGTTCGTCTTGGTCTTTGGTTGAGACGTTTCTGCTCTGTTTCAGAAAAATTAGTTGCAGTTAACATATGAAAGTCTTCACAGTAACTTAAAGAAGTTGTTTCAAAACAGGATATAGAACACATAAAGAGATGCACATAAAAAGTCAAGAGAATTCTGATTTATTGGAGTGCACAACGATGAAGAAATATTATTTTCGTGAAAATCAAAAGTTGGTTAGTGTTGTTCCTTGGTTGAGGCCTTTCTATTTTGTTTCAGGAAAATTGGTTTCTTTTAACAGCAGATTATTCTCAGATAGAGTTACGGCTGATGGCACATTTTTCAAAGGACTCGTCATTAATTGAACTGCTTAATAGGCCTGGTTGTGATATATTTACCATGATAGCAGCTAGATGGACTGGAAAGCCAGAAATTTCTGTTGGTTCTGTGGAGAGAAATCAGACCAAAGGGTTGGTTTACGGCATGCTTTATGGCATGGGTTCCAAAACACTTGCTGAACAATTGGAATGCAGTATTGAGGAAGCTGCTGAAAAAATTCAAAACTTCAAGAGTTCATTTCCAGGTGTTACTTCATGGCTTTATCAAGCAATTGATTATTGCCGTGACAAGGGGTGAGACATTGTTGAATATTGTATGAACGTTTTTTTTTTGGTTTGACATTGGCCAGAATTGAACTTAATATCATCGCATGAGTAAACTATCTGAATGATGACACGTAAATATTTTCCTATTTATTTCTCTTTGTTTTAGTTTATTCACAGTTATGCAATGTAATTTAGTTGAATTGAACCTTTTTCTTTCCCTTTTAGGTCCTTTATATTTTCTTTTTCAAATTTTCATGATATAACATGATGTTGCAAAATTATTCTCTCTTAAATTCAAATGGGTAATGGGAAATTATTATTTGGATTTTTCTTTTGTATTTTTCAACCCACATTTGTTTCCATGTACGTGTGTGAATTATTATCCTTATTTTTAATAAGAATCTATGTGTATGTGCATCATTTATTCTATTATAATGTAAAATGTTCTGTCTTCTTATCCAGACACGTGAAAACTCTCAATGGAAGAAAGCGCTTCTTATCAAAAATTAAATTTGGGAACAAAAAAGAAAAATCAAAAGCTCAGAGACAAGTTGTGAATTCAATATGTCAGGTAGAGTCTTACTTTCCTCATTTTTTTTGATTGGCGAAAGTGAGTGTATGTAAGGTTAACCATATTGCCGATTGAAGTATATAGACTAATTGTTGTTGGTACCAGGGATCTGCTGCTGACATAATAAAGATTGCTATGATTAACCTGTACTCTGTAATTGATGGAGAATGTGATGTGCCAGATTATATCTCATCACATGCAACCAAATTTCACATGCTAAGGAATCAATGCCACATTTTATTACAGGTTGCTCTTAGGAACAGTCGTTGGCTCTTAGCAACTTATTTTTAACCGCAAGTTTTGACATTAAAGAATAATATTGTAGCTAAATGTTAATGTTCTTGGTTTGCTATCACCAATTTTTGTTACTTTCATCAGTGGCATGTGCTATTGTATTTCAATACAATTAATGGATGATCATGAATTTATTTCTCAGGTACATGACGAATTAGTTCTGGAAGTTCATCCTTCTGTGGTAAAGGAAGCAGCGTTGTTGCTGCAAATTTGCATGGAAAATGCTGCTTCACTTCTTGGTATGTATGAATAGATTTTATTTCAACACGTGAATAGATAACATGTTTATTGTTTTGCATCTCAAATTTTACAGTTCCTTTGCAAGTCAAACTGAAAGTTGGAAGAACGTGGGGTTCCTTGGAGCCTTACACATCTGAAGGATAGAATGCGTTTCTTATGCCTGGAAATTGGATCACAACATTCTCATGTTGACCAAAAAACAGTATATAAAATATTGATCGAAGTTCGGAAAAAGGTATGCAGTATCTTGGTGTTGAACTCAACTGTTGAGAGGAGTTGTTAATCAACTTCTTATTAAGAATTTTTTTTATAAGAAACGAAGTATATTGAATGAAAAAGAAATTACAATAGAAAAGATATAAAGAAACCATATGAAGAAAAAAGAGAGAAAAACTTAATTTAAAGCAATTTTTCTCCCGTTAGAGAAAATAATACGAAAATGATAAATCCTAAAAAAAAATCAAAACAATAGGAGCAATTGGCAATAGTGAAATTAATATTGTCCAAAAAGTTGACAATTGACTCATTGTTCATGAAAAGAACAACATTACGATGAAACTAAATAAACCAAAAAATAGTCAAAACACTTAATCTCAATATTAGCTTATACTTTTTAGACTTTTCTTTCCTTTTAAAAACATTAGGAAGGAAATTTTGAGTGTCAGAATGCTTACTCACACTTTGATTGAAAAGAGATAGGAAGTGCCTACAAAAACTCAATTAATTATAATGTGAGTGTTAGTTTTTTCATGCATTTTGCAGAAAAGGCAACAATGTGGGGAGAGAGCCAAAAAAAAGTTTTCCTTCTACATTTGATCATAAGAATAAAGTTTTTTCTTAACAAGGATCCAAGCAAACACTTGGACTTTGGTTGGGACTTCTTTCATTTAAACGAAGTTAAAAAAAGAGAAATCACTAGAAATAGATGTGAGCAGAGAGAAGAAAGATGTAGATGAAAAATTTGAAGAAGAACTAGCAAGCCATCTTTTGGTGTCTGCAATGCTCATTCTGGAGAGAAAAAAAAGATTACTTTATGAAGATTAGAATGTTCAACTAACTCTGGGATATTCATCTCCCTTCGAAAGATGAGTTGCTAAGGATTGTGAGCTTCATTCGTATTAAAAAGAGAGACAATAGTGTAATTTTTATTACATGATAGGCGATACATGCTAGGAAAAATTTCACAAAAAGGAGCCTTTTCAATTCACCTATTTTCCATGAATCGAACAAGTGATTCGTTATCCACCTTAAAAACAATGCAATCCTAAAAAATGAAAATCAAAGAGAATATGCTTACAAGGATTTTGAAATGAGATATGAATAGCGGGATTAGTTGACTACCCATAAGTTGCGAGACAATATTTTACTCTTAATCACTACATGCCACATGGAGTCAGCTACTAACGGGAATCGCCACAACAGCCATTTACCCAACAAACCTTTGTTTCTAACCTGAAAGTTATTAATCCCAAGTCCTCCTTGCAATTTGGGATTGACAACAACCTTCCAACAAATCAAATGAGGTTTGGACCCTCCATACTCCCCAAAAAAAATCTCTAACCATTATATTTTAGCATCTTAGCAACTTTACTCGGGAGTTTGAAAGAAGAGAGATAGTAAATTGGGATGCTATCAATCACAGTATGAATCAAAGTTAGTCTCTCCCCTTTAGAAAAGTATGCTTTTTTCGAGCCATCTAGGCTTTCCCTAACTTTCTACAAAACTAGCTCCCAAAAATTGCAAGAAAGAAAATTACCACAAAAGGGGCTCCCCTGGATAGGATAGAGGCCACCTTGTTTGCAATTAGTTATAGGGGCAATTCTATCGATATTATCATAAACATAGATTTTCACAATATCACTTTTATTGAGATTTAGCTTGAGATTAGACAACAATCCAAAATTTTTTACTACATCCACCAAATTTTGGATATTAGATTCATTCTTAATAGAAAATAAGATAGTTTCATCAGCGAACTGAATGTGAGAAAAGTAAACATCATCGCACCCAACTTTGAATTCTCTATCAGATTAAGGTTCTTTGCACTATCTAGCATCTACTTAAGGACATCGCCAATGAGAATGGATAAAAATGGAGAAAGAGAATCACTTTGTCTAAGCCCTATGGTAGCTAGAAATTTTATTTCTAGGTCTTCCATTTATAAGAACAGAGAAGTTTGGCGAGCACCAGCAACTTGATATCCACTTCCTCCAGTGCCAATCAAAAAACCAAATTTAGTTCCTCCACCGCCAATCAAAGAACCATCTTCTTGTTAAGATATAAAAGAACCAAATTAGCTTAATCCAAGAATTTAAGTTTTATGTAATTAGTAACAAATTAATATAATCTCAAACACAAATTGTCGTTTAAATATTTCTCAGTAGTGAAGAACCATTTAGATTAATAAATAAGTGGAAGGAGTAAAAAAATAAATGAAATGAGTTGATTAGTTTTAAACGTATTGAGGTTAAATAATAATTTTAACATTTCCATGACTTGATAAAAACTCTGCAGAAGGCGTGAAGGCTAAAAAATATCCAACAATGTTCCATGACTTGTATAGCCTACAAAAGGGAGTCATTATGAAAAAAGACACGTGACATCAAGAATGTCCAAATTTGTCACATTGATGAAAATGAGAATGTTAAATAAACATCCTTGATGTCTCATGTAGCTGGCACGCTCAACTTGTAGGTACATAGCATTCAAATGTTGAATATAGACAACGTGGTTTGCATTTCTAAAAACTTTATAATTTAGAGGGAGAAACCTCCTACTTTCAGATTTGTGTAGCACACATTTAAATAGAAAAGTTAACTGAATTTTATTTATTAGGAAAACAAGTACGCCTTGGACTAATTTATTTTAGGAAACCAACTAGTTGCATAAAATTAGGAATAATTGCAAAAATTAGGGACTATGTTTTCCAATTGAATTTATACTTTGAAATATCTGTCACTATTCCCCTTTTAGCGCCCCATTCCCATTTTTTTATTTGTAAGCGATGTTTTGAAAACAAGAATTTCATATGCCCATGGTTAATAGTTGTATCTTTGTTGAGATATACTGGGTAAATAAAGATGGTTACATTGTTCGATTTTCATGTGATTAACCTCTTCGTGTATATTTGCCTTAAATAGAATTATGAGCTATACATAGGTATAATTATTTATTATAACCATGTAGATTTTAGTTCATTCCCATTAATTCTTACAATTATCCTGTAGCACACATTTAAATAGAAAAGTTAACTGAATTTTATTTATTAGGAAAGTAAGTACACCTTGGACTAATTTATTTTAAGGAACCAACTAGTTGCATAAAATTAAAAATAATTGCAAAAATTAGGGACTATGTTTTCCAATTGAATTTATACTCTGAAATATCTGTCACTATTCCCCTTTTAGCGCCCCATTCCCATTTTTTTACTTGTAAGCGATGTTTTGAAAACAAGAATTTCATATGCCCATGGTTAATAGTTGTATCTTTGTTGAGATATATTGGGTAAATAAAGATGGTTACATTGTTCGACTTCCATGTGATTAACCTCTTCGTGTGTATTTGCCTTAGATAGAATTATGAGCTATACATAGGTATAATTATTTATTATAACCATGTAGATTTTAGTTCATTCCCATTAATTCTTACAATTATCCTGATTAATTCAATTTAATGTTAGATGTGGAACCATTGATGGATGTGTTGCCTTGTTTGTAAAACTATTTTATAAGATTATCAAAAATGTCATTAGAGGTAATCTCCTTTGATTCATATAACATGAATGTGTTAACATTGATATTTAATGAAAAGTGAAGTTTAATCATAATTGTGACAAGCATTTTTAGAAGTATAAAAAGTTTTTGAACTGTTTTAATTCTTGCTAGTTCAGGATATGATTTGGTTTTTAATATAAATTGAATTAACAAATTTCTTTTTCTATGTAGATTTCTACCAAACTGAAAAGTGCATTCCTGTAAGGAGACTGCAGACAAGAAGAATTGCGCTGCTTAATTTTGAATATTAGCGATTCCAAATGCTTTGGTTTCCCTGTTATCCTGCAAGTCTGTGCCTGCATTAGCCTTACATAGCCAGCACCCTTCGTGGGAACCCTGCTGAGTGCTACAAGTATTTGGTGCCGCGATGAAACTATCTTTATTATCTTCCTTCATCTGCAACGAGATAACGATGCATTTGGGAATCTCGTTCCACGTGATTGGATTCCAGGAATAAACCTTTTCAACCATCGGGGTGCTGGATTCAGTTGTTGAAATTGGCTTTTTCTGCAAAGTTATCTGAACTTTTGGGGATTGCAACTTTTGTGTTTCATTAGACTACCTGTGTTTCATTTTTGAGCTGGTTCCCACAAGGTTTCTGAAAAAAAGAAACCTTGGTAAAGAATCACCCGGAAGAACAAAGAAGGAGAAGCTACATTTGGAAATATGAGTTTATTCCCAGTTGCAGGCAATTCTTAGTTAACAAATCCTGCCTTTGACTTTTATCTCGAATGATTGTGTTGTCATTCTTTGCTTAGCCTGCAATTGGTTTTTATGCACCTATTCCTGTCAACATTTGTCTTGCATTCATGTTGACTCCACCTTGCTTTTTTTTTTTCAAGTGCTTCATTGATCACAACTTCCTTCTCAGCCCCAAACGTAAGTGATTTTGTCTCGGTGCAAATTTAACGTCATAAAATTTGATATCTCATGAGACATGATGCCGCTGTATTGGAAATATTTGTATCTGGTTATACTCCCACATTGGTGACATTTTATGAGTGGGTTATATAGGTTTTTACTTTTTACTTTGTTGAATTATCTGTTTCTTCAACCAAATAAAATTTTTTCTACAACATCAACTAGTTATTAATTTATACTTTCGTCGAGATGATTTCTTTCATTTTTGGCGAGTGTTGCTTTTCTTTGAATTCTCTCCAGGTTGTAATCACTACCACTTTGGCATGGATCAACTTTGGAGGTAGAGTCCGCATATTTATATATTTGCAAAGCTGCAATAGAGGTTTGGGGTTTTTATTCTTTGGCCATTATAAGTTGAATTTTAAACTGCAATACCTTGAAAGAAAGTCGCCCTGGTTCGAAGGCGACACAAATATGGACTTTGAGGTTAACGAGCTTCCTCGGTGGGTGTGAATATGTATGTTCTCTGTCTTTTACTTTCCTATGATTTTTGAAACAAGCTTGATATAAAAGGTATAAATATTATGAATGTTTAATACTTTTCTAATTAAAGAAGATTTGATTTTGTATTGAATTAAGAGTTAATTTTTTTATTTACATTTTAATTTTGAATATAAATGTATTCATCATATGAATGAATTATTACGAAGAATTATTCTCTTCATCTCTTTTTTTAACAAGGCCATCTAAATCCTTTTTTGGCTGTATTTGTATTTCACTTATGGATCCCACCTGCTTAGCTCACTGGATGAACCTATTTGGTGGTTTGCTTTGTAGGTTGTAATGTATGTTTATGAATCTAATGTTTTGTTCGATTGAATTGCTTCGTTATTGGTCTGACCATTTTCGATCTTATCCATTTTATATAGTCCTTTCCCAATCAGAAAATTTAGCTACGATATGATTCCTTCGGCCTTGTTTTTGAGGATTCAAGGATTTCAAGTGAGATAATAGGCTGTTGCAGTTTGTTTAATGGATAAACCCATATAGACGTGTGGTTTTACAAACTAGGTAGAAGTAATGGTTTGGTATAATGGTCGGCTACCCTTTAGTTTGGCCTTTTGATTTTGCTTTTGTCAACCCCACATTGAATCCTATTCTTTTGGTGGGCTAGGCGAAGCACTATCTTTTCCTTTGTTTTCCCTTCAACATGTGAGTAGTTTTAGGTGTATCTATTACATCCTTTTTTTGAGGAATGTATTAAGTTCTTTTTTTCCTAACGTGGTTGATGATACGTTTACCATCTACTTTCACCTTTTAATTTTGACTTCTTGATGTAATACTTCATTAACTAGTATAATTAATATGATAGACTATGAATAGTTAAAATAAGTCATAAATTGCAGTAATTAATGAATGTTACATCATAATGTAAGAATTAAAAGGTCAATGTAATATTACTTTTAGAATATTTATACTGTCTATAAAAATTTGTACAAAGAGGTGAACTAATAAAAAAATGCTCAAGTCCCAATTTTTTGTACATCATGTTCCTATAAACTATAGTTCTACCCCAATTTTGAGTAGTTGCCTCCATCAGATACACCCAAAGAATCAACAAGGTATGAATTCGGACAATTTCTCTTTAACCAAATCCCCTCACCCATCAAACTTTTCACTGTCTCGCCCTAACCCATCTTGGGTCGTGGCCAGATCATGCCCACGATCAAAGATAACAAATGTTTGGACTGCAATATGATGAGATGATTTGCATCCTCTTTTGTGCATGTACCCTCTTTTGTGTTCCCCACCCTTTGAAAGCTCTTTCTTTTTATCTGCTAGGACTTCCTTAAATGTTCCAATTACTAGTTGAGATGAGTTTTTGCCATATGCGTTGGTATTATAAATGCACCAAATTTGTCCCAATAGACTGTCGGACCCGGGAAACCTAAAAATCTAGAGAAGAAAGCCAAAAGGATGATGGCAAAATTGTGCAAAGCTTAGAGAGCAGTTCTTTTTCTTCTTTTTTTTCCTCCTTTTTCTGAATTATTGTGTGCTGGTGGCGTGCAGTGTTTGAATAAGAAGTTGATGAGTAGTAGGACTCTCCTAGTACTGATAGTGTTGAATTTAACCTATGGAGAGAAGTGGAGAAATTGAGCTTTCTTCTAATTTATCCTTGCAGGGATTATCAATTTATTATTATTATTTTTTTACTACAAAGTTTTAACGAGACATATTCAGATATGGGTAATGTTACGTTTACTCTCTTATTCTATTTAATGACGTGTGAAACAATGTAATAAATTATAAATAGTTAATTTATTACTTTAATTACACCAATCATTGTTTGATACATTATTTTTTTTAAATAATAAAATAAAAGAGTAGATGTAACATTATTTTTTGGATATTGATTGTTTGTTTTTTTTTTTTCCATATATTTTCAGTCATTTTTTTGGGTAAGTAATTAAAAAATTATATATGATTGTGTTAATATATATGTGATTTTATAATTTTTCTCTCTTTTTTTTTTTTTAATTTTGAGAAAAAATAATTAATTAACGTGTATTCCCACTAGAGAATCTTCCACAGACAAGGTACTATATTAGTCTATAAATGTTCCTTAATTATTGGCCCTTAAATATTCATATAAGCATCATTGGACAAAGAAAACTAGAGTGCTAAAGTATAAAAAGTAATAAGATATTAATCATACCCTATTACAAACAAGTGACCTTAATGAACGGTGGAGATGTTTACAGAGCTTACTTCCAAGGAAATTTTTCATAATAACGAGAGAGAAAAATTAGGTCACAAAGAAAGTTTCTAAGAGGTTCTAACGTGTTGCTATCGCGGAGTTTCTTCGGTTCTACTATTACAATATTATTCACTTTGGAACTGAGTCTGTACGTATTTGTTTGTAGAGTTAACTCAATACGCATTGTACACCTTCACTACTTATAAATAATTGACTCTTTATACTTGCATTTTTCTCTGATTTTAATCTTCAAAACCACCTCATTCCTCCACAAATGGTTTGGGAACTACGATTTCGAAGATCAGATCTTTCGACACAAAAAAAACTACATACATTTGAATCGTGAATTTATTTTCGATTCAAGCTAAAAGGATTGAGTGATAACTTTAATCATGGTGTAGTATGTACTGATCAAATTGATATACGTACACACACACATATATATATATACACACGCACGCGCTAGAGATACTTGAGAGAGATGGTGACCTCTGGAGGAGGTAAAGGATAAATGATTTAATATATTCTAATATCCAACAAACACTTCATAGTGGCTTGGAAATTTTGAGAAGCGTCTTTCAAGAATGGGAATATCTTTTAAGTAAAGGACCATTCCATGAAAATGGAATAGTCCAACACATTTTAAATCATACAAAATGATCGAGTCAAAATTCTTCCGAAAATGTATTTATTTCTTTTGGGTTTTCATTTTTATCACGTTGAAATGCTCAAACATGAAGAAAAATCAAAATTTGCTATGGTTTAAGAGTTGAGAATGGACACAGTTTGGATACAAACGTTGATATATTTCAGTGAAAGTAAAGACAATTCAAGATTTGATTGATTGTAAGAGCCTATTTCATAAAATTATATTTATTGTTAGAGTCTAGTTCATGCAAGTCGGGGTGGACAATCCCGCATCATTTGAGAGAGTGAAAAATGAATGATTTGTTAGTAGAATTTTTCTTCCTACTTAATATAATACGTTTTAGGCCAACTCAAAAACTAATCTGAACGAGTTTTGTCACAAAACTGATAATATTGTGATAGGATGACCGGAGACTCCACACAAAAATTGTGACTATGAACTCACCACCTTAGTCACTGCATATAAGTACAAAACTACACACATCAGGCCCCCTGTTGGAAAGCAATGTGCCTCAACTTTGAATTAATAAAACTAATTAATATTGAAGAAATAGTAGACCTCAATTAAAATATGGTAATATGGGTCTTTGTCGAGCATGATAGTTGAAAAGCACTAATGTTTGATAGTTGAATTCCAATCACGATCAGAAACCCTAGAGTACCTCGCATTTAATCCCAACAGAGATGTAAATTAATGGGGATTGAATTCAGCAAACATCAAACCCTAGTCGTTGTTCTTCTCCAAAAGCACGCGGATTCTCCTTATCATGTAAGGCAAGTTTCTTCCTAATTATTGAACAATCACATTTATATTTGCATCAACTACTTGGTAAAGATGCTATTTTTCGAGTCAAAACACAAGTTTCAACTTCAAACCCAGAAAGGGCGGGATGCTTCTTCTTCTTCTTCTTCAGAGCCAATTATTATAAGATTTTCATTTTCATCTTCATTTTCTCAAACAGTTCTTTTGCTGATGGAAGAATAACTAATCTTAGATATTTTAATTTTAATAAATAATTAAAATTTAACAAATTAGCCATAAATAAGAAGAATAACTCACTCAAAATATCTAATGGTGCTGTATTACTGTATCAAGTCATTAATGGATCTAGAAGCCTAGACAAATTCCAACTGTTGAAGAGATTTTAAAAGACAAAAGTAGAGTAGATTTTATGAGATTTTGGACTGTACCCAAATATTAAGTTTGATGAACACTTAATATTATCTAATTTCAGAAATTAACAACTAATTCGTTATCCTAAATCCTAACTAAGAAAATTTATTCTCTCTCTCTCTTTTTTTATTTTTTTTTATCCTTAAAAATTTATGTAGCTTTAAAATATAGTTTTTATGTTATGAAATTTTATAGACAAAGTACCCTCGTGTTAATGAGAGTTCATCTTTCTACCCTTTGCCTTGTTCTTCGTATGTACTTTGCTTATATACTCTATGAACAAGACGAATATCTATAAATATATTAGGTGTAAATCTTTATCTAATTTTAGATGGTATAAAGATGTTTTTATTACTAAAGTTATGCAAAGATCTGGTGCTAATTCAGAGTATTGGAAATCTAAATTTATAGATGGATTACCTCCATTATTTTCTAAACGAATAAAACAAAAATTATTAGATTTAAATTCTGGAATTATGATTCCTTGGTCCACTTGTACTTATGGTCATTTAATCAGTATATGTGTACAAGAAGGATTATCTTTATGTAATGTTATGAAAATGCAATATCAAATAAAAAAACAAAACCTCACTGGAAAGAAAGAAATATGAGAGTTTTGTGAACAATTTGTTTATCATGTTCCTCAAAAGTCTCGCAAAGAGAAAATAGAAGAACATTATTATAACAAGAAAAGGAAAAAGTATTATAAGAAAGCTAAGAAAAAGTATAAAGATAAACAAGAATATAGAGATAATAAAAAATATAAAACTAAATCTAATATCAAGTGTTATAAGTGTGGAAAAATTGGGCATTATGCATCCAAGTGTTCTACTAAGAAAAAATTGAATGAAATAAATATAGATGAAGGTTTAAAACTTCAGTTGGCCAAAGTATTTTTAACTTCCTCTGAAGAATCAGTTTCTTCAGATTCAGATTTTTATGAAGAGAATTCTTCATCGAAAGAATGTAATAATGAATGTTGTAAGCAAATTAATGTGCTTACTAGGGATCAACAAGATATTATTGAAGGATTAGACCAAGTTGATAATCCTATTATAAAAAAAATAATTGAAATTATTATTCAAAACGCTATAGATTCAAAACCTAAATTAGAAAGTTTTGATAAATCTATTACTTCAAAATATTATTCCATGAATGAAGTTTTTGATAGACTTGAACAAGCTAAAAATCAATTACAATATAATTATGATCAATATCAAATTATGATTAATAACAGATTTTTAAAACTTGAATCTAATTATGTTTCAACTTCTAAAATATCATAAAGTGAAGATGAACAAATTGAAGATATTAATATTATAAATAAAGTCAAGTTTCAAAAATGGTTTATTAAAATTACATTAATCATAAATCAAGAATATGAAGTTCCTAATATAATAGCTCTATTTGATAGTGGAGCTGATATAAATTGTATTCAAGAAGGTTTAATTCCCACAATATTAGAATGTTTAGACCAATACCATTTTACAAAGGGTATAATAGTTTGTCTATCTTCTAAATCAGAATAATACTTAACTCTAAGAATAATAACATCTTTTTGTTTATATTTTTTTACGAAACCAAGCTCTAAATATGTCATACTTTTCACAATGAAATTCTTCATTACATAATCTTCTAATAGGGGATCCAATTGTTTTATAATTTAAATCCATTATAATTTAAAATTCATTTCTGATATGGTAGGTGACTCTCGCTTATAAGGTTGAGAGGATTCTCCTATTTCATTTTGAGAATTAGGAAATGAAGAATATATTTCATGAGGAATTTGTTGTTTAGAAATTTTTATACCTTTAATATTAGATTCTTCAAAATTATTTTCAGATACAAGTTTTTCGGAAACTGAATACCTAGAACTAGAAGGTAGATCCACTTTATAGAAGGGCATGTTTGATCTAGATGATAAACTTCTAGACAAATATATCTTTCTAGTATTTGTTGGTGAAAATGAAATTTTTATTTCTCTTTCAGGAGTTTGAATAATTTGATCTATCTCGTTATTAATAATGGTTGAGGTTCTACAGCTTGAGAAATTGTCCAATGAGTAGGGAAAATAATTTCGTCTCTATCAATTAATCTTGGAATAGCTACATTTGTAGTTAATAAATTACTTTCAATAACAAGAGTTTTTCCTGGATTACTTCTAATAATAGCATTAGGATATAATGTATTCATTAATTTATATCCTACACGATAAATTACTGTTATTGTTTTTGAACCAGGTAAAAATTCATAACCATGAGTTTGAATATTTAATGAAACTGATTCATAAATATTTCTATCAGTTAATGATAATATAAGATTAGGAAATACATTAAAATATATAGGACCATGATATAAACTGGTTTGAATAACTCCCATTAAGGAGTCTTTCCAATTTTAACATCTAGCATCACGAAGACTAGCTAAAATACTAACTTTTAATCCTGGAATTGTTAAGGGTTTAAAAGCTACTTGTATTAATCCTATATGAATATATTTATATTTATGTAAATATCTTTGAATATCTTTTAAACATAAGAGCTTAATAGTTTTTTCATTAGTATCTAAGCAAATAGTTTGCTCTGAGGTTTTAATAATTCTATTAAAGAAACCATCAAAAGTTCTCATCTTATAAATGGTTTTACTTTCTACTTCTGGAATAGTCCATTGATTTAGTTGTTGTTCTTGTGATAATTCTACAATTTCTTCATTTTTTTACAGAAGTATCAAAATTAATAAATTTAGATAAATTCATTGCTAAAAATGTTAATTTACGTTTGAATAAACGAATAAACCTTTTTAAGCCTAATCTCTGAACTATAAGTGAGAATAAATAACCAAACCTTATTGACCAACAAATCATGCCTTATTATGTAACACCCGGCATTTTGGGCATGTAATAATCCATAGAATTGTTGGGCGAGATTAAATTGCATTAATATATAAATATTTTATTGGGAGTTTTTAGGATGTTAAGTGGAAAAGTGAATTTCGGGGAAACCGAATCGGCGAACTAAATAACGAATTAATTAGAAGCCAATAGAGGGGCAATTTTGGAAGGCAAATAAGGTAGTTGAGAGGAAACTAATGGATGATTGACACTTGTCAAGCTTGTTGAGGAAGCCATGATCCCTCTTTGTAATACCCGGCTTTACGGGATATTAATATTATATTTTATGATGGCATTTTTGTAAATATGTCAAATCAAGCCCATTTTACAAAAAGAAAACGTCATTTCGATCCTAACGATTAATAGGAATTTTAAGGAATTTACTGGATTTTTCGGAGTAATAATGCTATATTTTGAGAAATTACGTTTCTCGTAATATACAAGATGTTTTAGTAAAAATAGTAAACGAGGTCCGATTTGCGAACGGACAGTTTTAATAAATCTCAAATAATAAGTTGGACTTATTGGTGAAATAAAGAGATTTGGTGAAACCGAATAATTAGCCGATTAACGAAACGAAGGACGAAACGAATATAAAAACAATGCAAGGGCAAATTAGTAATTTACCAAATCAAATTATAAAATAACCTAAATCTTTCTTTCTTCTTCACTCTTCTTTGCTCCCCCTCGAACGCCAGAGAGCTTGGCGACTTCCTCCCTCACGGCCGATTCCATTCCGACCTCCGATTCGTCTTCCAATCGTCTCATTTTCTCCGTGCTTTCTCCTCCTCTCCCAACTCTAGGTATGAATCTATGATTCTAGAGCGTTAGTTTTCAATTTACGGGCCGATTTAATGTTAGGGTTTCGTTAGGGTTTAGGTTAAAAATGCGATTTTGGGTTTAAAAATCAATAGGTTATCGTAGTTTATGACCGTATAGAACTCATTGAGCGTTATTGGACGAAACTAGATTAATTTGTGGAAAATGTTAAAATTCGAGAAATTTCGAGATTTAGGGAAAACTCGTAATTTGGGATTTGAGTTGCTGAGCGTGTATTGCTCGATGAAATAGCTCAATGAATTGGATTAAAGCTTTAGGAAATTTCTTTAGTTAAGGTTTCGTTAAATTTGGACGTTTAGTAGCTTAAACTTGTTTTAATGACAAATGTCGTGTTTTACCTTAGGCGAACGACTCTCGTGAACAGAGTTCGAAGTCCAGCGCGCTCAAAGTAAGTTCTCGTGACTTACTCTGGTCGACTGGCCTACACCGTACTTCGATGTCGTGTCGAGGATCTTAGAGTATTGTGTGTTTAAATTACTTTGGTTGGGTAGATAGGTTAATCGTTTATTAGGTTATGTTTTTATTCGTCTTGATGGTATGCACGTTGGTTGTTTATCTTATGCTTATAACTGTTTATGCATCACGTATTTTAACTAAGCATGAAAATGAATTTCCGCACGATGTTTTTAGAAAACCGATGTGGCCCGAAAGGGGGCTATCGATCTATTGTGTGGACCGATTAAGGGTCTGACCAATACCACATCTCATGTAATGTAATAAAATACGTAATCTGTTATCTGGTCACGCGAGGTGGGGCTCAGGCACGGCTGTACGTGTTGTAAGCGTGTACCCCCCTCCTCTAGCTGGAAAGAGTAGTCCGACTGCTGGATGGGCTCTCTCCGGTTAGGGGGATGAGATCTCGGTGATATTTTGTCTGCCACGATCTGTATGTTATGCATGATTTTTGAACTCCATATGCACTGCACGCATCTGCATTTACGTAGAATTTACTGAGCCTTTAGCTCATAGTGTGTCTGTATGGTGTAGGTGACGTTGTAGGCGACATTGAGCCAGGTGAGGACGACGTTCCTCCTCCTGATGTATGATGCGGTTGATGGAGAATGGCCCGTGGGAGTGTGCTGAGCAGTCGGTGCGTTTTGACCCGTGGGGATATATGTACGTGTTTGAGAGTACCAGGTTATTTTTGGACTAAATATGTGTAAAGTTAGAACATATTAGGATGCTTGGATCTGGCTAGATGTTAGGTTCATGTTTTGAGGTTTTAAACGTCTTCGAAAACCTGCTTTATAAACTGTGTTTTTATAATGTCTTATTGGGACTGCTTAGAATTTAAAACAGGAGGATTTTGACGATTTTTAAACGTATCTATGCAGTTCGATTTTATGAAAGTTTAACGTGGGTTTAGATTGTTTAATTAGGGTGCAGGGATGGAAAGTAAGTTGGTGTTCTGCTCTCTGGAATTTCGATTCCAGAGAGTATTTGTTAGAAAAAAAAGAGAAGGAAGAAAAGTGGAGAGGAAAGAATGAAGTAACGTGGAAGGCGACTGATCGCCATTATGAGGGGCGACCAATCGCCCCTCCATGCTTTGTGTTCGGCGATCGATCTCCTGCACTTTTGGAGATCGATCGCCCCTCACTTGGTTACACATTGGCGATCGATCTCCTGCATTTTTGGAGATCGATCGCCTCTCCTATTTAGCAACTCGGCGATCGATCTCCTGAATTTGGAGATCGATCGCCCCTCCCTATTTGTCACGGCCTTGACATTTTTGCCCTCCCTGTTTTATTTGTTTTGTTTTAATAGTTTTTACTTTATTTGTTAATTGTTTTAAGTTGTTTTAAGTTATTAACGGTTGTGTTTTAAATGGTTTAAAATATAGATTTCAATTCTGATTCCGCCTAGAGTTCATTTAAAGTATAAGGATAAAAAAAAAATAATACGAGAAAATTGGGTACAGTATCGGGGTCGTTACACTCTTCCTCTTCCTCCCTTCTCTTCTCTTCTACGAGAAATCCATTTCATTTTCTTCTCCCTGTCTTTTTCTCTCTTCCAAACGAAGAGTGGTGATTTTTCTAGCCCCCTCTTCCGATTTTTCCACCCATATTCTTCTTTTAAGGTAATCCTCTACGTAAGTTAACGAGTTTAGGTTAGTTATTCGTTAGTTTTGTTAAGTTTAAGGGTTAATAGTCCGATATACACACTATAGGTTCGTGAAATCGCCAACGACGTACGTACAAGGCTTGCAACTCCACAGGAACAAGTAAGTCTATACGTGTAGGTTGGCCCTTAAGGCCCTACATCGCGGAGATACTAGGTTTTTGGTTGTTGGGTAGTTAGGTCGTAGTTTACGTTCTAAGTTAAATGTGTTTTGCTTTATGTTTTGCTTTGTTATCCAGTAGCCTGTTTATGTTATGTTTAAGCACTGTATATGTTCATGCATACACGTTTTCCTGAAAGTCATGTAAATATTTTATGCACGTGATTTGAAGTTTAGAAAGATAAAACGTGAATGTAATATACGGTTAAGTGTGGGACGGAGACTGTTATCCTGTTATCCTATTATGTGCCTGAAGTGCACCCCTGTTATGTACCTGTTGTGTACTCCTGTTACGTCAGTTCCTCTATAAGCCCCACTTATACACCTGTCCACTTGAATGTAATGTAAAGTAATGTTCATGTGTTTCAAAAGTTCGTGCATAGCATATGCATCACTGCATTGTATGTTCTCACTGAGCTCTAGGCTTATAGTTGAACTCCCTGTTGTAGGTACGGATCCTCCGAATGAGGACTTTGTGCCTCATGCCGACAAGTGCAGTTGGTGGGATGAGCTCGTGGGGTGGTTGCGGCAGTCAGGCGCATTTTACTTGTGGGAGTGTTGTTTTGAAGTGTATGTCAAGTTTTGTACAGTTTTTGAGAATTAGGTGAGATTTAGGTTTTGTGTTAACGTTTTAAAAACTTTTATTTTTGATAGTTTTCTTTTGAAATGTTCTGGAATCGTTTAGAATCTCTATTTTGTTGTGCATGGATTGGTTCGGGTTTAAGAGCTATCCAGGCAGTCGGTTTTCTTGAATTTCCGCCATGTTCTCTAACATGTACAAAAATCATGTTTTGAATCGAGTCTGTTTGGGGTTTTGGAAACATTTTGTGTCTAAAGAGGTTTGTAGTAAGTTGTGAGGTTATTATGTTGTGTAGATGTGAGACAGAGAGGTAGCCGATCGATCGGCGGAGTGTTGAGATAAAAGTGTTTATGTCATCCGTTTTATGTCATCCATTTTATGTCATCCGTTTTACGTCATCCGTTTTATGTTATCCATTTACGTCATCTGTTTTACATCATCCGTTTTACATCATCCGTTTTATGTCTTCTATTTACGTCATCCGTTTTATGTCATCCGTTTTACGTCATCCGTTTTATGTCTTCCATTTACGTCATCCGTTTTATGTCATCAATTTTATGTCATCCGTTTTATGTCATCCGTTTATGTCTTCCATTCATGCCATCCACTTTATGTCATCCACTTTACGTCTTCCACTTTATGTCATCCACTTTACATCTTCCATTTTCATGTCTTGCACTTTATGTCATCCACTTCATGTCATCCACTGTACGTCTTCTAGTTTATGTCTACCACTTTTATGTCATCATGTTTATGTCTTCCACTTTATGTCATGTCTTCCACTCTATGTCTTCCATTTTATGCCTTAATTTTTTGTCTTACCAATTTAAATGTTCAAGAGTTTTAAAAGGTCGAAAAAATTTTAAGTCTAAAAAGTCGAAGTTCGAGTTTCGTGACGGTCCCAGCGGGTTGGGGTCGTCACAGTTATGGTATCAGAGCCCCCGGGTTTTAAAAGCGGTTCTGTAAACTGTCTGACTGCGCAATCCGCCACGTGAGATCGCTCCACCAACTGTAAGTGTTTAAGTTTCTGTACCCGTTTTAGTTTATTAAATTGAATTCATTATTATGTATAGGATTTTCATAAAAATGGTGATAGGACGCCAAGGTGAAGCGAACGATAGCGTCGATGCCATTGACCATTTAACTGAGTTGGTGGGGGTACAGTCCCGCATGGTGGAGCGCATGATGGCGAGGGAGGATAATGGGAATAACAACAACAACAACAACAATCATGCGAATGCTCCACGTGACACCAGTAGAGATAGATTCCGACGGCTCCAACCGCCTGCATTTGATGGATTATCGACGGACCCAACTCACGCTGAGAAATGGATCCGATAGATTGAACGAATGTTCAGCTACGTAGGAGTGGAAGAGAATAGAAGGTCTTATGTGCCATGTTTCATCTCACCAAGAATGCAAGATTTTGGTGGGACACCGTCAAAACAACAACAGTGGGGATGGATTGGAGTGGATTCAAGAGGACTTTCTATGAGAAGTACTTTGATCGCAGTGCGAGGAAGGAAAAGATGATGGAATTCTCTCGGCTGCGCCAATATGGATCGGTGGCCGATTATGTTCAAAAGTTCGAGTCATTATCCCGCTAAGCACCTCATATGGTGGCCACCGACAAAAACAAAGTACACCAGTTCATCCAAGGTTTGAAGATGGACCTTTTATGGGGAATCACGATCGGGGGTTTTGATGAGGCCCCGTACACAAAAGTAGTGGCCAAGACTTATCAGTTGGAGGCCTTGGAAATGAAGTCTCCGAAACAGAAGAATTCATCAAAGAGATTCCTTCGTGATGCCCCTCAAAAACAACAACGGGGTCAAGATTGGCAACCACAACAGCAACAGAATAGGGGCGTTAAGAGGCCCAATGAGACTGCTGCTTATCAGGTCAAGGGGAAAAGACCAATGGGAGCTCCTCAGCTTCCGGTATGTCCGCGTTGCCAGAGAAGTCACATAGGTGACTGCAGGCTCTTTACTGACCGTTGCTTCCGATGCGACAAAGAGGGCCATCAAGTCCGAGATTTCCCTATGCCAGATAGGCGGCCGAACCGTGCCATGCCAAGGGTGTTCGATATGATTGAGGATGATGATGACGCCCAACACACAGCGATCACATGTACTATCTTGATTTGTAATTCACCTGCCTATACTTTGTTGGACACGGGGGCCACACATTCGTTTGTGGCAACAGACTTTGTGGGTAGGGAGAAGTTATGTATTGTGCCATCAGATCAACCCTACAGTGTCATGCTACCGTCCGAAGAGTTTGTGCACTCCGAGTAGGTAGTGCAAGGCGATATAGTGTCGGTTGGGGACCAGAAATTGCATGCCAATCTTATCATCATCGGTATGAAAGAATACGATGTAATTCTGAGAATGGATTGACTGTTTAGACATCACGCCACCATTAATTTCAGGTCCGGGCTGGTGTCTTTTAAGCGCTCGAATGAGGAAAAGTTCTCCTATCAGGCTATACCAAAGCAACACATTATGTCTGTTATATCCTCCTTGACAACTCAACAGCTGATGAGGTCAGGATGTGTCGGATTTCTTGCCCACGTAGTGGATGTTCAAAGGCAAGGTGAGGTAGAACTTCAAGATATTCTGGTAGTCCAAAACTTCTCATATGTTTTCTTAGATGACTTACCGGGGTTGCCACCGGATCGCGAGATTGAGTTTGAAATTGAAGTATGTCCTGGTGTTGAACCGATATCGAAGAATCCGTACCGTATGGTGCCAATAGAGCTGAGGGAGTTGAAGACTCAGCTAAAGAAATTGGTGGACAAGGGCTTCGTACGCTCTAGTTTCTCTCCGTGGGGCGCTCATGTCTTGTTTGTTAAGAAGAACGATGGGTCCTTACGTATGTGCATTGATTACCGTGAGCTGAACAAGTTAACCATCAAGAATAAGTACCCGTTGCCGAGGATCGACGACTTGTTTGACCAGCTACAAGGGGCTCAGGTATTTTCGAAGATTGATTTGCACTCCGGTTATTATCAACTGAAGGTTAGGGCCAATGATATTCCAAAGACCACCTTTAGGAGCCGATACGGACACTATGAATTCTTGGTGATGTCGTTTAGGTTGACTAATGCCCCGGCGGCATTTATGGAACTGATGAACAGGATATTCCATGATTTCTTGGATAAATTTGTGATCGTCTTCATGGACGACATCCTGATCAATTCTCGTAATGAAGGAGAGCACGAAGAGCACTTGGCGATTGTGCTATCGATGTTGAGACAACACCAATTGTACGCCAAATTGTCGAAGTGTGAATTCTAGTTGAGCATGATTAACTTCCTAGGCCATGTGGTGTCTGCATAAGAAGTGTCTGTGGATCCGGCCAAGATTCAGGTTGTGAAAGAATGGCCGAGGCCGAGGAATGCCAGTGAGGTACGGAGTTTTATCGGGCTAGCTGGTTATTACAGAAAGTTTATTTAGAAATTTTCTGTGATAGCAAAGCCTATGACCAGCTTAACGAGGAAAGATGTCAAGTTCAAGTGGTCTGAAGCTTGCGAAGAGAATTTTCAGACGCTTAAGCAGAAGTTAACCACTACTCCTTTTGTTGGTATTGCCGGTAGAAGACGGCAAATTCAGTGTATACTGTGATGCGTCAAAGGTTGGTTTTGGATGCGTATTAATATAGGTGGGAAAAGTGGTGGCATACGCATCCAGGCAATTGAAGAATTATGAGCAAAACTACCCTACTCACGATCTGGAGTTAGCGGCAGTTGTCTATGCACTGAAGGTATGGAGACACAACTTATATGGACAGTCATGTGAGGTGTTTTCTGATCACAAGAGCTTGAAGTATATATTTACCCAGAAAGAGTTAAACATGAGGCAACAGCGGTAGCTCGAGTTTGTAAAAGATTATGACATCGAGATCAAATACCACCCCGGGAAAGCTAATGTTGTAGTCGATGCGTTGAGCAGGATGCCGGCTACTATACAACCAGCTATGTCGGCCGTATCAATGCCTTTGAAGACGGAAATTCAGAAGTTCGATATGGAGATAGTTTCCGAGTTATCGGCTGTGCTGGCGGATCTGACATTACGGCCAACCATTCTGGATTGAATTAAGAAGCCCAAAAGGTCAGTTCGAAGCAAATGGCCGATATAGTGAGCAAGTTGCCTATGGCCTCTTCCGAGTTCAGTCATTCGGGAGATGGTATTCTGAAGTTCAAAAATAGGTGGTACGTACTGAAAGATGAAGAGCTACAAAAGAATATTTTATCGGAAGCCCACTCGTCTTCTTTCTCAGTACATCCAGGAAGCACGAAGATGTATCGAGATTTGAAATTTCACTTATGGTGGCCAAATATGAAGAACGAGGTTGCCAAATATGTGGAGTCTTGTGTGGTATGTCAACAAGTGAAGGCTGAGCATCAACGACCAAGTAGAACACTTCAGCCTCTCCCGATCCCTGAATGAAAATGTGAGAACATCACTATGGATTTCGTTGTTGGCCTACCGAGGACGGCTATGGGCCATAATAGCATATGGGTCATAGTGGACAGACTGACGAAGTTGACTAATTTTCTACCTGTGAAGACGACCTTCTCTATGGATCAATATGCAGAGCTGTATATTAACGAGATTATTAAGCTGCATGGAATACTTGTGTCAATCGTCTCTGACCGGGATCCTAGATTTACGTCGAGGTTTTGGAAATTACAAAGCTCCTTAGGTACTAAGTTAAATTTCAGCACGACATTTCATCCACAGACGGACGGACAATCTGAGAGGACGATTCAAATACTGGAAGATATGTTAAGGTCGTACGTGTTGGAGTTTCATGCTCCTTGGAGTAAATATTTGCCGTTAGTGGAGTTCTGTTATAATAATAGCTACCAGGCTACGATCGGTATGGCCTCGTATAAGGCTCTTTATGGCAGAAAATACAGATCTCCATTGTGTTGGGATGAAGTTGGAGAATCCAGGCTTGTCGGTCCCGAGTTATTATAGCAGATGTCTGAGACAGTGGCTACTATCAGACAACGGATCGGTACTGCTCAGAGTCAACAAAAAAGTTATGCGGATCAGAGGAGAAAAGACTTAGAATTCACTGAAGGTGATGAAGTATTCCTGAAGGTGTCGCCTTTCAAGGGCGTGATGAGGTTTGGTAAGAGAGGGAAACTCAGTCCAAGGTTCGTTGGGCCATTTCCCATCTTAAAAAGAGTTGAAAGCAGAGCTTACAGACTACAGCTGCCAGCGTCCATGAATGGAGTTCACAACGTTTTTCACGTTTCGATGTTGAAAAAATATATACGAGACTCAGATCGTGGAACCGGTGGACATAGATATCCAGCCGACGCTGGCATACGAAGAAAGGCGCGTAAAGATTTTAGATTCTTCGATCAAGGTGTTGTGCAAGAGGGTGATCCCATTGGTGAAGGTTCTATGGTGCAACCATAATGTGGAGGAGGCCACTTGGGAGAAACAATGGGACGTTAGGGACCGATATCCAAAACTATTTGTTTAAGCAAATTTTGGGGAC
This sequence comes from Begonia masoniana, assembly GCA_022432975.1. Taxonomy (NCBI): domain Eukaryota; kingdom Viridiplantae; phylum Streptophyta; class Magnoliopsida; order Cucurbitales; family Begoniaceae; genus Begonia; species Begonia masoniana. Next base: position 18,284,602 of record CM039502.1, read on the forward strand.
CAAAATTCTGTTATGGTAGGTGGAATGTAACACCCAGCATTTTGGCCATGTAATAATCCCTAGAATTGTTGGGCGAGATTAAATTGCCATTAATATATAAATATTTTATGGGGAGTTTTTGGGATGTTAAGTGGAAAAGTGAATTTCGGGAAAACCGAATCGGCGAACTAAATAACAAATTAGTTAAAAGTCAATGGAGGATCAATTTTGAAAGGCAATTAAGGTAGTTGAGACGAAACCAATGGATGATTGACACTTGTCAATCTTGTTGAGGAAGCCATCCTCCCTCTTCCTCTTCCTCCTTTCTCTTCTCTTCTACGAGAAATCCATTTCATTTTCTTCTCCTTGCCTTTTTCTCTCTTCCAGACAACGAGTGGTGATTTTTCTAGCCCCCTTTTCCGATTTTTCCACCCATATTCTTCGTTTAAGGTAATCCTCTACTTAAGTTAACGAGTTTAGGTTAGTTATTCGTTAGTTTTGTTAAGTTTAAGGGTTAATATTCTGATATACACACTATAGGTTCGTGAAATCGCCAAAGACGTACGTGCGAGGCTTGCAACTCCACAACAACAAGTAAGTTCATACGTGTAGGTTGGCCCTTAAGTCCCTACATCACGGAGATACTAGGTTTTTGGTTGTTGGGTAGTTAGGTCGTAGGTTACGTTCTAAGTTAAATGTGTTTTGCTTTATGTTTTGCTTTGTTATCCAGTAGCCTGTTTATGTTTTGCTTTGTTATCCAGTAGCCTATTTATGTTACGTTTAAGCACTGTATATGTTCATGCATATACGTTTTCCTGAAAGTCATGTAAATGTTTTATGCACGTGATTTGCAGTTCTGGATGAGCATTATAATGAAGCATAGTATTATGTATGCATGAAATTGTGTTTGTACATCCACCAACGTTAAAACAATGTCTAAAATAACATTTATTATAAACCAATTCTTCAAAAGAGTAGTGTTATTTATGCAAACTTTAAGTATACGTTCTCAGTATTACTAGCATAAATATGTCTAATTTAAGTTGAAATTTGTATAATTTTTTTTTTCAATTTTATCTCAAAACGGTTTTTTTTTTTCAATTTTTTCAATTTTTTTTTGTATAATTTTCCTTCCGTGATGGCAAATAATGGAAATGGAGATAGATTAAACAAATAATTAGTCCTAAAAATATAAAAGAAGTTCATGGATCTTTAAATAACTTTTTATTAAATAAAAAAAAGTATGGGAATTCGAATGAAGACACAAAAAAACAACTATACTCATCGCACTAATTACGACTCTTTGACTCTCGCTTTTTTGAGATTCTTAAATCTGCTACCATTGTTATTTTAAGTAAATTACATTTCAGGCTAGCTTAGAAAAGCTTAGGCCAGCACAGAAAAACATAGCCCAGGCGGCCACCTGTCCATAGCCAACTCCAAACCAAACCAAACCAAACCTAATCTAGGCCCTTTAGCCAAGCCCTACCGTCCTAGCCTAGCCAGAGCACAGCCATCTCAAAGACCCCTACCTAGCGACTAGCAGCCACTACTAGACCAGCCCAGATCATAACTCAACTCAGACCCATTCTAGGCCACCACAACCCACCCAACCTTAACGAGAACCCAGCCTACAGACTTTGCAAGCCCAGAGCCTGGGTGAAGCCAAACCAAGAGAAAGTCCACAAAAAACAAGCTCACCCGACCCAGCCCGACCAAAACCAATCTTAGCGAGAGACCAGCAATGTCACAACCCTAATACTGTACCCGTTTTCCCATACTATTTTTTTTATCCTAATAAATACTTTAAATAAACTCTAGGCGGAACCTAAACCGAAATCGAAACCAGAATCGAAATCGGAAATAGAATCTATGTTTTAAACATTTAAAACAACTTAAAACAAATTAAATTAATTAATTAAAAACTATAAAAATAATTAAAGAAAACAAATAATTAAAGGGAGGGCAAAACTGTCCAGCCGACTATAAACCAGGGGTAGCGAACAGTCGCTGCAGCATGCAGCGACTGATCGCTGCATTGCTGCAGCTAGCAGCGACCAATCGCTGCTTGCTGCAGCGATTGATCGCTGCACACCATGCAGCGATCACACGTCATGCAATCATTCGCCACTCCTTCTGCCTTCATCATTTCTTTTTTTTCTCTACAATTGCTCTCTGGAATTCCAGAGAGCAAAACACTTAATGAAAACTCTCTGGAATCCGATTCCAGAGAGCAACCTCACATATTTTTCACCAATTTCTCATCAATAACTATAATCGACTTATAACTCAAACTCAACCAAAATGTATTCTAGACTCAATCAACTTGCAGCGGACTTTGCGAAATCCAACTGTGTGGATAGCTCTAAAAACTGAGCATATCCGTAACCATCCTAAAACCATCAAAAACATTTCCATAACGTTTAATTAACAGTTTAAAACAAAACATTTTCTATATACTGTTTACCAAAACATTTGATGCATCCATATAAACCTATCAACTACCAGAACCAAACATCCTATAACGTCTATACAACCATCAATCCAAAACATCCCAAACCCCAAAATCTATACATACTGTCCCCACGGGTCAGGTAAGCCTCGACTGCGCCAGCACACCACCGCAGCCATCCCTCGTCAACTGGACTCATGCCTTAGGAGGAGGAATCTCATCCTCACCTGTATCCTCGTAATCACCTACACCATACAATACACTATGAGATAAAAATCTCAGCAAGTCCTCATAAATGCAACTATATGCTATGCTTGTGAGTTCAGAAATCATGCAGTATTTTCTTTACTTTATTCTGTGGGTGTCACCGAGATCTCAACCTCCTAACCGGAGAGAGCACATCCAGCGGGCGGACTACTCTTTCCAGCTAGAAGAGGGGGGTACACGCTTACAACACGTACAGCCGTGCCTGAGCCCCATCTCGCATGACCATACATATGAGTGCAATAGATGTGGTATTGTGACAAGCCCCTGCGTGCCTCCACAATAGGTCAAGCCCCTCTCCAGGCCACATTGCGAGTACATAATAGATGTGGTATTGTGACAAACCCGTAATCGGTCTCCACAATAGGTCAAGCCCTTCTCCAGGTCACAATCCCAAATTCGCGTTTTTAACATAATCCGTAACGAAAAATCCTAACGATAAACTTCGTGGAAACGGAAAACTAATGCTCTAGAACCATAGATTCATACCTAGGGTTGCGAGAGGAGGAGGAAACGTGAAGGAAACGGAACGATCGGAAGAAAGATCGGAGGTCAGATCGTTGAAATCGCCGCGGGCAGAGAGGGGTGTCGCGAAGTAGAAGCTTTCTGGAAAAATCAGAAATTGAAATCGCAGAAGTGTTCTGCTGATTGAAGAGAATTTGGTATTTAAATTAAAAATTAACTTGGCAAAAGACCTTTTTGCCCTTCGTACATATTTTATATTTGTTTCGTCTTTCGTTTCGTTAATCGTCTAACTATTCGGGCTCTCCCAATTCCCTTATTTCACCAGTAAGTCCGACTCATTATTTGGGATTTATTAAAACTGTCCGTTCGTAAAACAGACCTCGTTTACTATTTTTACTAAAACGCCATTTACATTATGATGGAGGTAATTACACGGAATATAGCGTTATAACTCCGGAAATTCTCGTAAATTCCTTAAAATACTTATTATTCGTTAGGATCGCAATGATGCTTTTTTTTCGTGAAACGGATCTGATTTAACATATTTACAAAAATGTCATAATATAATATAATATACAAATCCGTACAAGCCGGGTATTACATTCCACCCACCTTATTTAGAATTTTGTCCACAAAATTTAACTATACAAATAACTCAGGATATCTAGTCATCATATCCTGCTGTCGCTCCCACGTAGCCTCTTCCACCTCGTGGTTCCGCCATAAGACTTTCACTAGCGGAATCTCCTTGTTGCGTAAGACTTTAATGGAAGACTCCAAAATACGTACCGGCCTCTCCTCGTAAGTCAAAGTAGGCTGTACCTCGATCTCTGTAGTCTCTACGGCATGTGAAAGATCACGCAAGCACTTCCGAAGCATAGATACATGAAATACGTCGTGGATACCCTCCATAGAAGCCGGAAGCTGCAATCTGTACGCCAACTTCTGGATCCTCTTCAGAATAGGAAAGAGCCCCACATAACGAGGGTTTAGCTTACCCTTCCTTCTAAATCTCGCAACACCTTTGAACGGAGAAACTTTAAGATAAACTTCGTCACCTTCCTCGAACTCTAGCTCTCTCCGTCTCGTGTCAGCGTAGCTCTTCTGTCTGCTCTGAGCTACCTCGATACGCTGTCGAATAATGGCAATCTTCTCTGCCGTCTGCTGTAGAATCTCAGGACCAATGATGCTGGCCTCGCCAACCTCGTCCCAATATAACGGAGATCTACATTTCCGACCATACAAAGCCTCGTACGGTGCCATGCCAATGGTAGCCTGAAAGCTGTTGTTGTACGAGAACTCAATCAGAGGCAAATATCAGCTCCACGAGCCCTGAAACTCCAGCACACAAGCTCTGAGCATATCCTCCAGAATCTGATTCGTCCTCTCTGTCTGACCGTCAGTCTGAGGATGAAATGCTGTGCTGAAATTAAGCTGAGTCCCCATAGTTTTGTGCAGACTCTTCCAGAACTTCGACGTGAACCTCGGATCTCGATCCGAGACAATAGAAACCGGCACTCCGTGCAATCTCACAATCTCCTGTACATAGAGCTCTGCGAGCTGATCCATAGAAGACTCCATCTTCACAGATAAGAAGTGAGCCGACTTTGTCAATCGGTCCACGATCACCCATATACCATCATGGCCCTTCGTCGTCCTCGGGAGCCCCACAATAAAATCCATGGAGATCTGCTCCCATTTCCACTCCGGAATTGGCAGTGGCAATAATGTTCCGGCCGGCCTTTGGTGCTCTGCCTTCACCTGTTGACATACCAAACAGGTGTCAACGTACCTGACAACCTCCCTCTTCATGTTCGGCCACCAGAAATGTTGCTTTAGGTCCCGGTACATCTTAGTACTCCCCGGGTGCACAGAATACGCCGAAGAATGTGCCTCGGCCAATATCTCTTTCTTCAGATCCTCGTCGTTAGACACGTACCACCTATGCCTGAACTTCAGAATACCATCCTCCGATAAATGGAAATCCGACAAGTCTCCCAATGTCATGCTGGATCGAAGCTCCTCACACTCCGTATCATTCTACTGAGCCTCACGTATCCGATCCAGAATAGTCGGCCTGAGAGAAATGTTGGTGAGTATACTGGACAACTCTGTCACTATCTCCACGTCGAACCTCTCAATCTAAGACCGCAGCGTAACTGACATCGCTGCTAATGAAGGCTGACTCGCAGAAGGCACTCTACTCAAGGCATCAGCAACCTTGTTCGCCTTTCCTGGATGGTACTTGATATCAAAATCATAATCTTTGACGAACTCAAGCCATCGTCTCTGACGCATATTCAGCTCCTTCTGCGTAAATAAATACTTCAGGCTCTTGTGGTCGGACAATATCTCGCACTGCTGCCCATATAAATAATGTCTCCATATCTTCAGTGCGAAGACCACAGCTGCTAACTCAAGGTCGTGCGTAGGGTAATTCTGCTCGTACGGCTTCAGCTGCCGAGAAGCATAAGCAATAACTCTCCCCTCCTGCATCAACACACAACCTAGTCCAACTCCTGACGCATCGCAATAAATACTGAACTTGTCACCTTCAATAGGTAGCGCCAGTACTGGAGTGGTGGTCAATCTCTACTTTAACTCCATAAAACTATCATCACAAGCAGCCGACCATATGAATCTCTCGTTCTTCCGAGTCAACCGTGAAAGAGGAAGTGCGATCTTCGAAAATCCCTCTATGAATTTTAGATAATAGCCAGCTAATCCGAGAAATCCACGCACCTCACGGACATTCTTTAGCTGTGGCCAATCTCTGACCGCCTGAACTTTGCTCGGATCAACAGAAACTCCATCCTGCGATATGACATGGCCAAGAAAACTGATCTGATCCAACCAAAATTCACATTTGGAGAACTTCGGATACAACTGGTGCTGACATAGGGTCCTCAGAACAATCCTCAGATGCTCCTCGTGTTCTTCCTTCGTCTTAGAGTAGATCAGAATGTCGTCGATGAAAACCACCACGAACTTGTCCAGATACTCCTTGAAGACACGGTTCATCAAATTCATAAATGCTGCAGGGGCATTAGTAAGTCCAGAAGACATGACAAGAAACTCATAATGCCCATACCTCGTTCGGAATGCCGTCTTCGGTATATCATCCTTCTGGACCTTCAACTGATTGTAACCCGAGCGTAGATCAATCCTCGAAAATACTCGGGCACCTTGCAGCTGATCAAATAAATCGTCAATCCGAGGCAATGGATACTTATTTTTCACCGTCAATTTGTTCAACTCTCTGTAGTCAATGCACATCCTGAGGGTCCCGTCTTTCTTCTTGACGAATAGAACAGGCGCACCCCAGGGTGAAACACTGGGTCGAATAAATCCATTCTCTAACAACTCATCAAGCTGAGTCCTCAGTTCCCTCAACTCAGCTGGTGCCAACCGATACGGGTTCTTAAACCTCGGCGCTGAGTTTGGATAGACATCAATAGTGAATTCGATCTCCCGGTCTGGTGATAACCCGGGAAGATCATCAAGAAAGATCCCAGAGAACTCTCTGACAATAGGAATGTCGCTCGGCTTTTCTCCGCTGAGTAACTGACAATCAAATACAGAGGCCAAATAAATAGAGCACGCACCTTTAAACTGCTCGTTGACCTTCATGGAATAAGAAATAGGCGAGCTACTCAATCTGCTCATCGCCTGATAAGAAAACTCGGCTTTACCCGGGGGTCGAAAGGTGACAATCCCAGATCGACAATCGATGGTGGCGAAGTGCTGTGACAGCTAGTCCATCCCTAATATCAGATCATAGTGTTCTATGCCCATAACAATGAGGCGAGCATAGATGGTACGATCCTCAATCGAGATAATATTGCCCTGGACAACACGACCTGACTGCATACGCTCACCCGAAGGTAGCATCACACTGTATTCGCACTTTGCTAACTCCGGCGCAAGCCTCAATCTAGACACACAAGCGATGAAAACAAAAGAATGCGTAGCCCCCGTGTCTAATAAAGAAAATACAGGAACGCCAGTAACCAATATAGTACCTGCTATCACCACAGGCTGATCCTCATCATCAACATTGCCAGGCTCAATAAATGCGAAGATCCTGGGCACAACTCTCCTCTGATCACCGCCTGACTGGTCTCGACCCTGCTTCGGGCAGTCTCTAACAAAATGGCCTGCGTCACCACAACGATAACACACACCCGTGCCAAATCTGCACTGGCCACTGTGCTCCTTCTGACACTTTGGGCAAATAGGTATCTGAGAAGCCCCCTGTACTTGCTTCCCTTTACCCCGATCATTACCTCCCTCAAGAGGTCTCTTCACACCCCTCTGCTGCTGCTGGGGCTGTGCTCTAGGCTGCCAACCTCGTGGCTGAGGGCGAATCTCTCGGAAGAAGCCCTTAGCTGGCTCCCTCGGCTTGACAGAACTCTGATCAACTGCCTCAATATCAAGAGCTCTAGCCACAATATCGTCGTAGGATACATTCCGTACCCCAGATATAGTAAGGCGCATCCGGAACTCCTGGCTAAGTCCCTGTAAGAATCGGCGTACCTTGTCCTCGTTTACGCTGACTTGTCGTGGCGCGAATCGAGAAAGGGCTTCGAACTTCCTCACATACTCGACAATCGAACCTACTTGCCGTAACTGCATAAACTCAACCATCTTCGCCTCCCGTACGGTGTGGCTGAAATACTTGTCATAAAATAACTCTCTGAATCGCTCTCATCCCATAATTGTCACATTGGTGGTCGTCTTGATGGAATCCCACCAAAACTGAGCGTCCAGTGCCAAATGATAGGTCACCAATGCAACCTTCTCTCCGTCCTTTATGCTAGCATACGCCAGCATGTCCTCCATAGTGCGAATCCACTCCTCGGCGGAAGAGGGATCTGTGGACTGTCCGTTAAAGATAGGGGGCTGGAGCTTCTGAAACCTCTCCATCCCACGATTACTCGGAATGACTGCCTCCCGAGCTCTAGTGCCCTCTCGGTCTATCAAAGTACCCAGCTGTTGAGACTGTCTCTCCATCTGCTGAGCCTGTCGCTCCATGTGCTGGGACTGCTGGGCGATAAAATCCTTAAGAGTATCAATCGTGTCATCTCGGTCGTCTCCTCGACGCACCATATCTATATAACTCCTATAAAATTTTAAAAGCAAACATCTCTAAGAAATTGAAATAAAATAAAGCTATAAACATACTTACAGTTGATGAAGAATGTCCGCGTAGTGGCTGTGCAGTCGAGCAGTCTACAGAACCGATTTTAAAACCCGGGGGCTCTGATACCATAAGTTGTCACGACCCTAATACTGTACCCGTTTTCCCATACTATTTTTTTTATCCTAATAAATACTTTATATAAACTCTAGGCGGAACCTAAACCGAAATCGAAACCAGAATCGAAATCGAAAATAGAATCTATGTTTTAAACATTTAAAACAACTTAAAACAAATTAAATAAATTAATTAAAAACTATAAAAATAATTAAAGAAAACAAATAATTAAAGGTAGGGCAAAACTGTCCAGCCGACTATAAACCAGGGGCAGCAACTGCAGCTAGCAGCGACCAATCGCTACTTGCTGCAGCTATTGATCGCTGCACACCATGCAGCGATCACACCTCATGCGATCATTCGCCACTCCTTCTGCCTTCATCATTTCTTTTTTTTCTCCACAATTGCTCTCTGGAATTCCAGAGAGCAAAACACTTAATGAAAACTCTCTGGAATCCGATTCCAGAGAGCAACCTCACATATTTTTCACCAATTTCTCATCAATAACTATAATCGACTTATAACTTAAACTCAACCAAAATGTATTCTAGACTCAATCAACTTGCAGCGGACTTTGCGAAATCCAACTGCGTGGATAGCTCTAAAAACCGAGCATATCCGTAACCATCCTAAAACCATCAAAAACATTTCCATAACGTTTAATTAACAGTTTAAACCAAAACATTTTCTATATACTGTTTATCAAAACATTTGATGCATCCACATAAACCTATCAACTACCAGAACCAAACATCCTATAACGTCTATACAACTATCAATCCAAAACATCCCAAACCCCAAAATCTATACATACTGTCCCCACGGGTCAGGTAAGCCTCGACTGCGCCAGCACACCACCGCAGCCATCCCTTGTCAACTAGACTCATGCCTCAGGAGAAGGAATCTCATCCTCATCTGTATCCTTGTAATCACCTACACCATACAATACACTATGAGATAAAAATCTTAGCAAGTCCTCATAAATGCAACTATATGCTATGCGTATGAGTTCAGAAATCATGCAGCATTTTCTTTACTTTATTCTGTGGGTGTCACCGAGATCTTAACCTCCTAACCGGAGAGAGCACATCCAGCGGGCAGACTACTCTTTCCAGCTAGAAGATGGGTATACACGCTTACAACACGTACAGCCGTGCCTGAGCCCCATCTCGCATGACCATACATATGAGTGCAATAGATGTGGTATTGTGACAAGTCTCTGCGTGCCTCCACAATAGGTCAAGCCCCTCTCCAGGCCACATTGCGAGTACATAATAGATGTGGTATTGTGACAAACCCGTAATCGATCTCCACAATAGGTCAAGCCCCTCTCCAGGCCACATCGCCATTTTTAAAACATCGTGCGGAAATTCATTTTCATGCTCTTTCCTTAAAATGCGTGATGCATGAACAGTTCATAACAGAATTTAAACACTCAACATACATACCATCGAGACTGTAAAACATAATCTACAAAACAATTAAACCTAACTACCCAACCAAAGTAATATAAACTAGTGCGTCTCCAAACTCCTCTAAACGACTTCGATGTACGGTGTAGGCCAATCGGCCAGAAAAGAATCACGAGAACTTACCTCGTGTTCAAAGCAGCTCAAGCTCCGTCCACGAGCGTTGTTTGTCTGAAGCAAAAATACAATATCGACGTTAAAACGAGTTTAAGCTATCGATCGTCCAAATTTACAAAATCTTAACTAAGGAGACTTTCTAAAGTTCTAATCCAATTCATTGAGCTATTTATTCGAGCATTTACGCTCGGCACCTAAATTCTCATTTACGAGTTTTCCTTAAAATCTCGAAAATTCCTAATTTTTAACTTTTTCACAAATCGGTTTAAATTCGTCCAATAACGTTCAGTATATCCTTTATCTCCTTAAACACGATAAACCTATTAATTTGGAACCCAAATTCGCGTTTTTAATACAATCCCTAACGAAAAACCCTAACGATAAACTTCGTGGAAACGGAAAACTAATGCTCTAGAACCATAGATTCATATCTAGGGTTGCGAGAGGAGGAGGAGACGTGAAGGAAACGGAACGATCAGAAGAAAGATCGGAGGTCGGATCGTTGAAATCGCCGCGGGCAGAGAGGGGTTTTGTCACGACCCTAATACTGTACCCAATTACCGTACCATATTTTATTTTTTTATCCTAATATTTTTTTTAACTCATCCTATACTTTAAATAAACTCTAAGCGGAACCTAAACCGAAATCGAAACCAGAATCGAAATCGGAATTGGAGATATACTTTTAAGATCAAATGAAAACTTAAAACTATTGAATAAAGAACTTAAATTAAATATTTTTAAAAAAATAAAAATAATAGAGGAGGCGATTGCTCGCCACCGTGTTGTGGCGAGCAATCGCCACTCCGTCTGGATGGTCCAGAGGGAGGCGATTCAATCGCCAGCTTGGGCGACTATTCGCCAAGCCCACTAGCCCTATTTCCGTTGCCTTCATTCTTCTTCAATATTCGCCTACGCCAACGACACAATACTATTATTCTGACACCCTACACCTTACAATAACTACAGCACACAACTCTCTCATATCCTCATTCTTTTCACACTTCACCGTTCACAAAAACTTAAACTCAACCAAAATGTATTCTAGACTCAATCAACTTGCAGCGGACTTGCGAAATCCAACTGCGTGGATAGCTCTAAAAACCGAGCATATCCGTAACCATCCTAAAACCATCAAAAACATTTCCATAACGTTTAATTAACAGTTTAAACCAAAACATTTTCTATATACTTATCAAAACATTTGATGCATCCACATAAACCTATCAACTACCAGAACCAAACATCCTATAACGTCTATACAACTATCAATCCAACATCCCAAACCCCAAAATCTATACATACTGTCCCCACGGGTCAGGTAAGCCTCGACTGCGCCAGCACACCACCGCAGCCATCCCTTGTCAACTAGACTCATGCCTCAGGAGAAGGAATCTCATCCTCATCTGTATCCTTGTAATCACCTACACCATACAATACACTATGAGATAAAAATCTTAGCAAGTCCTCATAAATGCAACTATATGCTATGCGTATGAGTTCAGAAATCATGCAGCATTTTCTTTACTTTATTCTGTGGGTGTCACCGAGATCTTACCTCTACACGGAGAGAGACATCCAGCGGGCAGACTCTCTTAAGCTAGAAGATGGGTATACACGCTTACAACACGTACAGCCGTGCCTGAGCCCATCTCGCATGACCATACATATGAGTGCAATAGATGTGGTATTGTGACAAGTCTCTGCGTGCCTCACAATAGGTCAAGCCCCTCTCCAGGCCACATTGCGAGTACATAATAGATGTGGTATTGTGACAAACCCGTAATCGATCTCCACAATAGGTCAAGCCCCTCTCCAGGCCACATCGCCATTTTTAAAACATCGTGCGGAAATTCATTTTCATGCTCTTTCCTTAAAATGCGTGATGCATGAACAGTTCATAACAGAATTTAAACACTCAACATACATACCATCGAGACTGTAAAACATAATCTACAAAACAATTAAACCTAACTACCCAACCAAGTAATATAAACTAGTGCGTCTCCAAACTCCTCTAAACGACTTCGATGTACGGTGTAGGCCAATCGGCCAGAAAAGAATCACGAGAACTTACCTCGTTCCAAAGCAGCTCAAGCTCCGTCCACGAGCGTTGTTTGTCTGAAGCAAAATACACTTATCGACGTAAAAGAGTTAGCTAATCGACGTCCAAATTTACAAAATCTTAACTAAGGAGACTTTCTACCGTTCTAAACCTCAGTGAATCTTTCTTCTTCCATCACGCTGTCCCCTAAATTCCTCCTATTTTCCCACACTCGCAACATTCTCCTCCTCCAACTCTGAGAGTAGCGGTCTAATTCTGTTCGATACATATTTTTCTTTTTCCTGACTCTCCTTCTGTATGTGTTTTTCTGCTGGGGGCTTTCCTCAGGATGTTATCCCTGTGGGTCCTCGTGTCGCGTGGGTGGAGCCACGCGACTTGTTGGCTGCCGATCTGAGTTTGCTCACGGTATCTTGGAGTGACTGTGGTGTGACCATGAACTCGAATTGAGTTGCAGTTATCTTATGGTCGGCGAGTTATGGTATTGTGGTGTTGGGAGTGATTATCTTTGTGATTTATTCCATTATTGCTTTATTTGTTGTGCTGGTTGGATGTGGGGGGTGTGTCTGTCTGGGGTGTGGTGTGGGTGTGGGTTTTTGTGTGGAAGGCTAAGGGACATCTTAGGGGGGGGGACGGGGGGGGACGATCGAAGAAAGGATGCGGAGGCTGCGGGCGTTGTGAAACTCGCATGCGGGCAGGAGGGGTTTTTGGTCACGAACCTGAATTGTACCATTACCGACCATATTTATTTTTTTATCCTAATATTTTTTTTAACTCATCCCTATACTTTAAATAAACTCTAAGGGAACCTAATCGACGAAATACGAAAACCAGAAGGCGCGGAAATCGGATATCCGGACGTGTGGAGAGCGGCTGTGGGGTAGGAAAATTAAAAAATTAAAACTGCGTAGTAATAAAAAACTTAAATTAAAATAATTTTTAAAAAAATAAAAATAATAGAGAGGCGATTGCTCGCCACAGTTTGTGGCGAGCAATCGCCACTCCCTCTGGATTTTTCCAGAGGGAGGCGATTCAATCGCCAGGCTTGGCGACTATTCGCCAAGCCCACTGCCCTATTTCTTTCCTCATTTTTCTTCAATTCTCTACGCCAACTACACAATATATTATTCTTACACCTTTACACCTTACAATAACATCAAGCCCAAACTCTCTCATATCCTCATTCTTTCACACTTCACCGTTCACCCAATAAACGACTCGAAACACATTTTAAACTAAGAATATTTTTCATGAAAACGAACTGCATGGATACGTTTAAAACATAAACAAATCCTCCTATTTTCAATCACTACGCAGTTCCAAAATACATTCAATGAAAGACTTTTCAAACCATTATAAAACAGTTTCCAAAACATCAACATATACATATATACCTATTACTATCCGGAATCAAAACAACCTAAATATTTCTATACAAACATCATCCCAAAATGTCCCAAACCCCAACAATCTATACATACTGTCCCCACGGGTCAGGTAAGCCTCGACTGCGCCAGCACACCACCGCAGCCATCCCTTGTCAACTAGACTCATGCCTCAGGAGAAGGAATCTCATCCTCATCTGTATCCTTGTAATCACCTACACCATACAATACACTATGAGATAAAAATCTTAGCAAGTCCTCATAAATGCAACTATATGCTATGCGTATGAGTTCAGAAATCATGCAGCATTTTCTTTACTTTATTCTGTGGGTGTCACCGAGATCTTAACCTCCTAACCGGAGAGAGCACATCCAGCGGGCAGACTACTCTTTCCAGCTAGAAGATGGGTATACACGCTTACAACACGTACAGCCGTGCCTGAGCCCCATCTCGCATGACCATACATATGAGTGCAATAGATGTGGTATTGTGACAAGTCTCTGCGTGCCTCCACAATAGGTCAAGCCCCTCTCCAGGCCACATTGCGAGTACATAATAGATGTGGTATTGTGACAACCCGTAATCGATCTCCACAATAGGTCAAGCCCCTCTCCAGGCCACATCGCCATTTTTAAAACATCGTGCGGAATCATTTTCATGCTCTTTCCTTAAAATGCGTGATGCATGAACAGTTCATAACAGAATTTAAACACTCAACATACATACCATCGAGACTGTAAAACATAATCTACAAAACAATTAAACCTAACTACCCAACCAAAGTAATATAAACTAGTGCGTCTCCAAACTCCTCTAAACGACTTCGATGTACGGTGTAGGCCAATCGGCCAGAAAAGAATCACGAGAACTTACCTCGTGTTCAAAGCAGCTCAAGCTCCGTCCACGAGCGTTGTTTGTCTGAAGCAAAAATACAATATCGACGTTAAAACGAGTTTAAGCTATCGATCGTCCAAATTTACAAAATCTTAACTAAGGAGACTTTCTAAAGTTCTAATCCAATTCATTGAGCTATTTATTCGAGCAATTTACGCTCGGCACCTAAATTCTCAATTTACGAGTTTTCCTTAAAATCTCGAAAATTCCTAATTTTTAACTTTTTCACAAATCGGTTTAAATTCGTCCAATAACGTTCAGTATATCCTTTATCTCCTTAAACACGATAAACCTATTAATTTGGAACCCAAATTCGCGTTTTTAATACAATCCCTAACGAAAAACCCTAACGATAAACTTCGTGGAAACGGAAAACTAATGCTCTAGAACCATAGATTCATATCTAGGGTTGCGAGAGGAGGAGGAGACGTGAAGGAAACGGAACGATCAGAAGAAAGATCGGAGGTCGGATCGTTGAAATCGCCGCGGGCAGAGAGGGGTTTTGTCACGACCCTAATACTGTACCCAATTACCGTACCATATTTATTTTTTTATCCTAATATTTTTTTTTTAACTCATCCCTATACTTTAAATAAACTCTAAGCGGAACCTAAACCGAAATCGAAACCAGAATCGAAATCGGAATTGAATTATAACTTTTTAAATCAAATTAAAACTTAAAACTATTTAATAAAAACTTAAATTAAAATAATTTTTAAAAAAATAAAAATAATAGAGAGGCGATTGCTCGCCACAGTTTGTGGCGAGCAATCGCCACTCCCTCTGGATTTTTCCAGAGGGAGGCGATTCAATCGCCAGGCTTGGCGACTATTCGCCAAGCCCACTGCCCTATTTCCTTTCCTTCATTCTTTCTTTCAATTTCTCCTACGCCAACTACACAATACTATTTATTCTTACACCCTACACCTTACAATAACATCACGACACAACTCTCTCATATCCTCATTCTTTTCACACTTCACCGTTCACCCAATAAACGACTCGAAACACATTTTAAAACTAAGAATATTTTTCATGAAAACGAACTGCATGGATACGTTTAAAACATAAACAAATCCTCCTATTTTCAATCACTACGCAGTTCCAAAATACATTCAATGAAAGACTTTTCAAACCATTATAAAACAGTTTCCAAAACATCAACATATACATATATACCTATTAACTATCCGGAATCAAACAACCTAAAATATTTCTATACAAACATCATCCCAAAATGTCCCAAACCCTCAAAATCTATACATACTGTCCCCACGGGTCAGGTAAGCCTCGACTGCGCCAGCACACCACCGCAGCCATCCCTCGTCAACTGGACTCATGTCTTAGGAGGAGGAATCTCATCCTCACCTGTCTCGATGTCTAAGTCACCTACACCATACAATACACTATGAGATGAAATCCCAGTAAGCTCTACGTAAATGCAATGCATGCTGTGCATATGAGTTCATTAATCATGTATGTTTTCTTTACTATGCAATGCTCAATAGGTGTCACCGAGATCCTATCCCTCTAACCAGAGAGAGCTCATCCAGCGGGCGGACTACTCTTTCCAGCTAGAAGCAGGGGGTGCACGCTTACAACACGTACAGCCGTGCCTGAGCCCCACCTCGCGTGACCAATAACAATACGCCTTTCGGTCAATACGCCTTTCGGCCAATACGCCTTTCGGCCAATGCTATGCTTTACATTATCTTTAAAACTCTGTGAGGAAGTTCATTTTCATGCTTTTCTTTAAAACAAGTGATGCGTGAACAGTTCAATATCTTAAAGTAAACAAGCAATAATGTATACCATCAAAGACTGTAAAACATAATCTATAAAACAAATAAACCTAGCTACCCAACCAAAGCAATATAAAACAAGTGCGTCTCCAAAATTTCTCGACACGACAGTTGACGTACGGTGTAGGCCAATCGGCCAGAGAAGAATCACGAGAACTTACCTCGTGTCCAAAGCAGCTCAAGCTCTGTCCAGGAGCGTTGTTTGTCTAAAGCAAAACACAATATCGATGTTAAAACTAATTTAAGCTATCGATCGTCCAAATTTACCAAAACCTCAACTAGGGAATTTCCTAACATTCCAACTTAACTTATCGAGGCATTAAATCCATTACTCTGCGTTCGATACCCCGAAATCCAATTTATGAGTTTTTCGAAAACCCGAAATTTACAAATTTAACATTTCTCCTAAATCGTCCTAACTTCTTCCAATAACGTTTAATATGTGCAATACGTTTGTAAACTATAACAATCTATCAATTTCGAGCCCTAAATCTCAATTTTAATCGAAACCCTAAACGAACCCTAATTGGTTTAACTCTACGAAACTCGAAATTTAACGTTCTAAAACTTTAGAATCATACCTAGAGTGGCGAGAGAAGGAGAAAACGTGAAGGATCAGAACGATCGGAGCGGAGAACGGAGGTCGAAATGTCAAACGACCGTGGAGGGGAAAAGGAGAAATCGACGCGGCTCTCTGGCGATTCACGAAGGCAGGGAAGAAATGAGGAGGAAAAGAAAATGTGTAATTTTATAAAAATTGATTTTGCAAAAGACCATTTTGCCCTTAGCATTTAATTCTATTTGTTCCGTCCTTTATCTCATTAATTGATCGACAATTGGGGTTCTCCAAGTTTCTTTATTTCGCCAATAAGTCCAACTTACTATTCGGGATTTATTAAAACTTTCCGTTCGCAATTCGGACCTCGTTTACTATTTTTACTAAAACGTTATTTATATTACAAAAAGCTCAATTACTCGGAATATAGCGTTATTACTCCGAAAATTCCCGTAAATTCCTTAAAATTCCTATTATATGTTAGGGTTCTAATGACGTTTTCTTTTTGTAAAACGAGCTTGATTTGACATATTCATAAAAATGCCAATGTATATTCCAATATATATTATAATATAAAATTCCGTACAGGCCGGATATTACATTCTACCGACCTTATTTAGAATTTTGTCCACAAAATTTAACTATACAAATAACTCAGGATATCTAGTCATCATATCCTGCTGTCGCTCCCACGTAGCCTCTTCCACCTTGTGGTTCCGCCACAAAACTTTGACCAGCGGAATCTCTTTGTTGCGCAATACCTTGATGGAAGTCTCCAAAATACGCACCGGCCCCTCTTCGTACGTCAAGGTAGGCTGTACCTCGATCTCTGTCGCTTCCACGGCATGTGATGGGTCACGTAGACATCTCCGAAGCATAGATACGTGGAATACATCGTGGATACCCTCCATAGAAGCCGGAAGCTGTAGTCTATACGCCAACTTCCCGATCCTCTTCAGAATAGGAAAGGGCCCCACATAACGAGGGTTTAACTTACCCCTCCTTCCAAATCTTGCAACACCTTTGAACGGAGAAACTTTAAGATAAACATCGTCACCTTCTTCGAACTCTAGCTCTCTCCGTCTCGTGTCAGCATAGTTCTTCTGTCTGCTCTGAGCTACCTCTATACGCTGTCGGATAATGGCAATCTTCTCTACTGTTTGCTGTAGAATCTCAGGACCAATGATGCTGGCCTCACCAACCTCGTCCCAATATAGTGGAGACCTACACTTTCGACCATATAAGACTTCATACGGAGCCATGCCAATGGTAGCCTAGAAGCTGTTGTTATAGGAGAACTCGATCAGTGGCAAATACCTGCTCTACGATCCCTGAAACTCCAGCACACATGCTCTAAGCATATCCTCCAAAATCTGATTCGTCCTCTCTGTCTGACCATCAATCTGAGGATGAAATGCTGTGCTGAAATTAAGCTGAGTCCCCATAGCTTTGTGCAGACTCTTCCAGAACTTCGACGTGAACCTCGGATCTCGATCCGAGACAATAGAAACCGGCACTCCGTGCAATCTCACAATCTCCTGTACATAGAGCTCTGCGCGCTGATCCATAGAAGATGCCATTCTCACAGATAAGAAGTGGGCTGACTTTGTCAATCGGTCCACAATAACCCATATGCCGTCATGGCCCTTCGTCATCCTCGGGAGCCCCACAATGAAATCCATGGAGATCTGCTCCCACTTCCACTCCGGAATCGGCAGTGGCAATAACGTTCCGGCCGGTCTCTGGTGCTCTGCCTTCACCTGTTGACACACTAAACAGGTCTCAACGTACTTGGCAACCTCCCTCTTCATGTTCGGCCACCAAAAGTGTTGTTTCAAATCCTGGTACATCTTGGTACTTCCCGGGTGCACAGAATATGCTGAAGAATGTGCCTCGGCCAATATATCCTTATTCAGATCCTCATCGTTAGGCATGTACGACCTATGCCTGAACTTCAGAATACCATCCTCTGATAAATGGAAATCTGACGAGTCTCCCAATGTCATGCTCGATCGAAGCTCCTCACATTCCGTATCATTCTGTTGAGCCTCACGTATACGATCTAGAATAGTTGGCCTGAGAGAAATGTTGGTGAGCATACTGGACAACTCTGCCACTATATCAACGTTGAACCTCTCAATCTCAGACCGCAGCGTAACTGACATCGCTGCTAATGAAGGCTGACTCGCAGAAGGCACTCTACTCAAGGCATCAGCAACCTTGTTCGCCTTTCCTGGATGGTACTTGATATCAAAATCGTAGTCTTTGACGAACTCAAGCCACCTTCTCTGACGCATATTCAGCTTCTTCTCCGTAAATAAATACTTTAAACTCTTGCGGTCAGAAAATATCTCGCACTGCTGCCCATATAAATAATGTCTCCATATCTTCAGTGCGAAGACCACAGCTGCCAACTCAAGGTCGTGCTAGGGTAATTCTGCTCGTACGGCTTCAACTGCCGAGAAGCATATGCAATAACTCTTCCCTCCTGCATCAATACACAACCGAGTCCCACTCCAGACGCGTCACAATATATACTGAACTTGTCACCTTTAACAGGTAGCGCCAATACTAGAGCGGTGGTCAATCTATGCTTTAACTCCATAAAACTATCACCACAAGCAGGCAATCATATAAATCTCTCGTTCTTCCGTGTCAATCGTGAAAGAGGAAGTGCGATCTTCGAAAATCCCTCTATGAATTTCCGACAATAGCCAGCTAATCCGAGAAATCCACGCACCTCTCGTACGTTCTTCGGCTGTGGCCAATCTCTGACCGCCTGAATTTTGCTCGGATCCACAGAAACCCCTTCCTCTGATATAATGTGGCCAAGAAAACTGACTCGATCCAACCAGAACTCGCACTTAGAGAACTTTGGATACAACTGGTGCTGACATAAAATCCTCAAAACTATTCTCAAGTGCTCCTCGTGTTCTTCCTTCGTCTTAGAATAGATCAGAATGTCGTCGATGAAAACCACCACGAACTTGTCCAGATACTCCTTGAAGACACGGTTCATCAAATCCATGAACGCTGCAGGGGCATTAGTAAGTCCAAAAGACATGACAAGGAACTCATAATGCCCATACCTCGTTCGGAATGCCTCTTCGGTATATCATCCTTCCGGACCTTCAACTGATTGTAACCCGAGCGTAGATCAATCCTCAAAAATACTCGGGCACCTTGCAGCTGGTCAAACAAATCATCGATCCGAGGCAACGGATATTTATTCTTCACCGTCAATTTGTTCAATTCTCTGTAATCGATGCACATCCTGAGGGTCCCATCTTTCTTCTTGACAAACAGAACGGGCGCACCCCAAGGTGAAACACTGGGTCGGATAAACCCTTTCTCTAATAGCTCGTCAAGCTGAGTCCTCAGTTCCCTCAACTCAGCTGGTGCCAACCGATACGGGTTTTTAAACCTTGGCGCGGAGTTTGGATAGACATCAATAGTGAATTCTATCTTCCGGTCTGGTGGTAACCCGGGAAGATCATCAAGAAAGATCCCAGAGAACTCTCTGAAAATAGGAATGTCGCTCGGCTTTTCTCTGCTGAGCAACTGAAAATCAAATACAGAGGCCAAATAAATAGAGCACGCACATTTAAACTGCTCGTTGACCTTCATGGAATAAGAAATAGGCGAGCTACTCAATCTGCTCATCGCCTGATAAGAAAACTCGGCTTTACCCGGGGGTCGAAAGGTCACAATCCCGGATCGACAATCGATGGTGGCGAAGTGCTTTGCTAGCCAGTCCATCCCTAAGATCAGATCATAGGGTTCTATGTCCATAACAATAAGGTGAGCATAGAGGGTTCTGTCCCCAATCGAGATAATATTACCCTGGACTACACGACCTGACTGCATACGCTCTCCTGAAGGTAGCATCACACTATACTCGCATTCTGCTAACTCAGGCGCAAGCCTCAATCTCGACACACAAGCGGTGGAAACAAAAGAATGCGTAGCTCCTGTGTCTAATAAAGAAAATACAGGAACGCCAGTAACTAATATAGTACCTGCTATCACGGCAGGCTGATCCTCGTTATCAACATCACCAGGCTCGATAAAAGCAAAGATCTTGGGCATAACTCTCCTCTAATCACTGCCCGACTGATCTCGACCCCGCTTCGGGCAGTCTTTAGCAAAATGGCCTGGCTCTCCACACCAATAACATACATTCGTGCCCATCTTGCACTGACCAGTGTGCTCCTTCTGACATTTAGGGCAGACAGGTGCCTGAGAAGCGCCCTGTACCTGCTTCCCCTTTCCCCGGTCATTACCTCCCTCAAGAGGTCTCTTCACACCCCTCTGCTGCTGCTGGGGCTGTGCTCTCAACTGCCAACCTTGGTTCAGTGACTGAGGTCGGATCTCTCGGAAGAAGCCCTTAGATGGCTCCCTCGGTCTGGTAGAACTCTGCTCAACAGCCTCAATGTCGAGGGCTCTGGCCACTATCTCGTCGTAGGATACGTCACGTACTCCTGATATCGTAAGGCGCATCCGGAACTCCTGGCTAAGTCCCTGTAAAAACCGACGCACCTTATCCTCGTTGACGCTGACCTGCCGTGGTGCAAATCGAGACAGCGCCTCAAATCTCTTAACGTACTCGGCAATAGACGCAGTCTGCGGCAACTGCATAAACTCGACCATCTTCGCCTCGCGAACGGTATGGCTGAAATATTTATCGTAGAACAATGTCCTGAACCTCTCCCAGCCCATAATAGTAACATCGGTGGTCATCTTCACTGTGTCCCACCAAAATCGGGCATCAAAGGCCAGGTGGTAAGTCACCAACGCCACCATCTCCCCGTCCTCAATGCAAGCATACGCCAGCATGTCCTCCATCGTGCGAATCCACTCCCCAGCTGAAGAGGGATCAGTGGACTGTCCGCTAATTATAGGGGGCTGGAGCTTCTGAAATCTCTCCATCCCACGGTTACCCGGAATAGCTGCCTCCCGAGCTCTAGTGCCCTCTCGGTCTATAAGAGTACCCAGCTGCTGAGACTGCCTCTCCATCTGCTGAGCCTGTCTCTCCATGTGCTGAGACTGCTGGGCAATAAAATCCTTGAGGGTATCAATCGTATCGTCTCAGTCGTCTCGGTCATTTCCTCGATGCACCATATTTATAAAATTCCTATACAAAAGTTAAAACAAATATTCTAAGAAACTAGAAACCAAATAAAGCTATAAACGTACTTACAGTTGATGAAGAATGTCCGCGTAGTGGCTGTGCAGTCGAGCAGTCTACAGAACCGATTTTAAAACCCGGGGGCTCTGATACCATAAATTGTCACGACCCTAATACTGTACCCAATTACCGTACGATATTTATTTATTTATCCTAATATCTTTTTTTTTTTAACTCATCCCTATACTTTAAATAAACTCTAAGCGGAACCTAAACCGAAATCGAAATCGGAATTGAATTATAACTTTTTAAATCAAATTAAAACTTAAAACTATTTAATAAAAACTTAAATTAAAACAATTTTTAAAAAAATAAAAATAATAGAGAGGCGATTATTCGCCCATAAATGGGGCGAATAATCGCCCCCTAGGCGATTGCAACAGGCGAATAATCGCCTGTTGCAGTCGCCTGTGGCGATTGCTCGCCACAGTTTGTGGCGAGCAATCGCCACTCCCTCTGGATTTTTCCAGAGGGAGGCGATTCAATCGCTAGGCTTGGCGACTATTCGCCAAGCCCACTGCCCTGTTTCCTTTCTTTCATTCTTTCTTTAAATTTCTCCTACGCCAACTACACAATACAATTTATTCTTACACCCTAAACCATACAATAACATCACGACACAACTCTCTCATATCCTCATTCTATTTACACTTCACCGTTCACCCAATAAACGACTCGAAACACATTTTAAAACTAAGAATATTTTTCATGAAAACGAACTGCATGGATACGTTTAAAACCTAAACAAATCCTCCTGTTTTCAATCACCACGCAGTTCTAAAATACATTCAATGAAAGACTTTTCAAACCATTATAAAACAGTTTCCAAAACATCAACATATACATATATACCTATCAACTATCCAGAATCAAACAACCTAAAATATTTCTATACAAACATCATCCCAAAATGTCCCAAACCCTCAAAATCTATACATACTGTCCCCAGGGGTCAGGTAAGCCTCGACTGCGTCAGCACACCACCGCAGCCATCCCTCGTCAACTAGACTCATGTCTCAGGAGGAGGAATCTCATCCTCACCTGTCTCGATGTCTAAGTCACCTACATCATACAATACACTATGAGATGAAATCCCAGTAAGCTCTACGTAAATGCAATGCATGCTGTGCATATGAGTTCATTAATCATGTATGTTTTCTTTACTATGCAATGCTCAATAGGTGTCACCGAGATCCTGTCCCTCTAACCAGAGAGAGCTCATCCAGCGGGCGGACTACTCTTTCCAGCTAGAAGCGGGGGGTGCACGCTTACAACACGTACAGCCGTGCCTGAGCCCCACCTCGCGTGATCGATAACAATACGCCTTTCGGTCAATACGTCTTTCGGCCAATATGCCTTTCGGCCAATACGCCTTTCGGCCAATACGCCTTTCGGCCAATGCTATGCTTTACATTATCTTTAAAACTCTGTGAGGAAGTTCATTTTCATGCTTTTCTTTAAAACAAGTGATGTGTGAACAGTTCAATATCTTAAAGTAAACAAGCAATAATGTATACCATCAAAGACTGTAAAACATAATCTATAAAACAAATAAACCTAGCTACCCAACCAAAGCAATATAAAACAAGTGCGTCTCCAAAATTCCTCGACACGACAGTCGACGTACGGTGTAGGCCAATCGGCCAGAGAAGAATCACGAGAACTTACTTCGTGTCCAAAGCAGCTCAAGCTCCGTCCACGAGAGTTGTTTGTCTGAAGCAAAACACAATATCGATGTTAAAACTAATTTAAGCTATCGATCGTCCAAATTTACCAAAACCTCAACTAGGGAATTTCTTAACATTCCAACTTAACTTATCGAGGCATTAAATCCATTAATCTGCGTTCGATACCCCGAAATCCAATTTACGAGTTTTCCGAAAACCCGAAATTTACAAATTTAACATTTCTCCTAAATCGTCCTAACTTCTTCCAATAACGTTTAATATGTGCAATACGTTCGTAAACTATAACAATCTATCAATTTCGAGCCCTAAATCTCAATTTTAATCGAAACCCTAAACGAACCCTAATTGGTTTAACTCTACGAAACTCGAAATTTAACGCTCTAAAACTTTAGAATCATACCTAGAGTCGCGAGAGAATGAGAAAACCTGAAGGATCGGAACGATCGGAGCGGAGAACGGAGGTCGAAATGTCAAACGGCCGTGGAGGGGAAAAGGAGAAATCGCCGCGGCTCTCTGGCGATTCATGAAGGCAGGGAAGAAATGAGGAGGAAAATAAAATGTGTAATTTTATAAAAATTGATTTTGCAAAAGACCATTTTGCCCTTAGCATTTAATTCTATTTGTTCCGTCCTTTATCTCGTTAATTGATCGACAATTCGGGTTCTCCAAGTTTCCTTATTTCGCCAATAAGTCCAACTTACTATTCGGGATTTATTAAAACTGTCCGTTCGCAATTCGGACCTCGTTTACTATTTTTACTAAAACGTTATTTATATTACGAGAAACTCAATTACTCGGAATATAGCGTTATTACTCCGAAAATTCACGTAAATTCCTTAAAATTCTTATTATTCGTTAGGGTTCTAATGACGCTTTCTTTTCGTAAAACGAGCTTGATTTGACATATTCATAAAAATGCCAATGTATATTCCAATATATATTATAATATAAAATTCCGTACAGGCCGGATATTACAGGTTTCGCGAAGTAGAAGCTTTCTGGAAAAATCATAAATTGAAATCGCAGAAGTGTTCTGCTGATTGAAGAGAATTTGGTATTTAAATTAAAAATTAACTTGGCAAAAGACTTTTTTGCCCTTCGTACATATTTTATATTTGTTTCGTCTTTCGTTTCGTTAATCGTCTAACTATTAGGGCTCTCCCAATTCTCTTATTTCACCAGTAAGTCCGACTCATTATCTGGGATTTATTAAAACTGTCCGTTCGTAAAACGGACTTCGTTTACTGTTTTTACTAAAACGCCATTTACATTACGATGGAGGTAATTACACGGAATATAGCGTTATAACTCCAAAAATTCTCGTAAAATTCTTATTATTCGTTAGGATCGCAATGATGCTTTTTTTTCGTGAAACGGACCTGATTTGACATATTTACAAAAATATCATAATATAATATAATATACAAATCCGTACAAGCCGGGTATTACAAGCAAAGCCCACCTAGCCACAATCAAGGCCAGAACTTGATCCAACCAAGACCACCCTGGCCCAGCCCAGCTTACGTATTTATAGATTAAAGTAGAATTCTAAAGAATAATCTTAACTTTGAATTTGTGTCACTATTACTAAAGCTAGGTGTTATTTATAATTGATTTTTATTTATTTATTTATTTAAATAATACAATACTTTAAATAAAATAAAAAAAAAGAATATCTCGATCTTCTTTAGGCTGTCACAGGACTTACCCAGACGTTGACTCAACTTTGACCTAAGCCCTCGTATTTTCACATGAAATTTTTTATTTTTACTTGACACTTTAAAGGAAAATGAACTTAGACAATTGACCAACCTCTATCGATCTTTAGGGTCTAACTTTGACTTTGACATTTTGGGCATAAATATTTCGACTTTTAAAATATTAAAACGAGGCTAAAACCATTTTTCGATAAAGTGTCGACTCCGTTTTTGGGTCCTTCAAATCTTTTAAAATACGTGAGAGTCGCTCGTAAAATACGTTTAAAAAGTAACGTAAAAAATCGGGTTGAAACGTTATTTGAAAAGTCAATTTTTTTAAAAAAAATGCATTTGCGCTGTTTAGGCGACAAGCGCGCGAGGTGGATACAACCGGGTCTTGTCTTCAAACTTGAATTCTATTTTTAGGCCTCTATATATATATATATATAAATTACAATTTAATTCCATTTAGTCACGGCCAATAATTATTTGCATCAATTAAGAAAAACAAAGAAGAAGCCTTTTAGTCACATTTTATTTGGTTCAGTCACTCAGTAGTCCACCCCTACACCTTCGGAGTACTTTTCTTCAACAACTTCAAAAAAATCCAACCTAGTCTGCAAATTACTAGTCCAAATTCAAAAGAAAACTACGAATAAAAAGGTGTAAACCTCATTTGGTAGTTCGAAATGACAGACACAATAGAGTAAATGGGAAAGGGAGCTATTAAGTACGGTTGTGGACGACTGCATAGTTATTCTCTTCGCGAACGACAACAGCAACTATTGGGTGATTAGGCAGAGGCTGCGATTTTTCTGTACATTTCAACGGTGGGGAAACAGGGCAGAGAAAGATACGTTAAATTTTCTCCTTTTTTTTTTTTAATTTCTTTTACCAAAAATTGTAAATTTTCACAAAAAGAGCACAACTTAAACCTAATTTTCACACTAAATAGTTAAGAAAATTAATTGAAATATTAAGATTTTTTTTGAGAAAGATTATTTCCAATCCAAGTTGTCTAAATTTCAACATTAAAAAGGAAAACGAAGTAAAAAAAATATATATTCATTAACTTAAAAACACTGTAATTACCTTTTCAATGTATAAAAAAATATATAATAATTTCTCTAAAAAACAATCATACTTTATAAATCAATGGACACACTTGTGTTTCTGTTTCAAAGCATGCATGTTTAAGAATAAATCAATGGAGGAGACATTTTTTCTAGTTTATTTCTGAAATCTAGTCCTGATGACCCATCTCTGAATATTCATATGAAGACGGACTTAGATAATTAAAACAAGTTTCAGAAACTAAATCTTAATCTTAATTTGTCTTCGAATCCATTCAATAACACAACCTATTTATATAAATGATAATACAATCAAGAACAAGATGTTCTTCTACTACTAAATCTTAAATCAGGGGCAATTAGGGTTTTTACCAGGGCCACCATAGAAGAGCCCCAGCCATCGCTCTTACCCGTCCGAACATCGTAGCAATTCGGTTGCTCGGTGAAAGTGCCGATATCTCGAGGAATTCTCAGATTATTAGAGCCATCAACATACTGAATGTTTCTGAAATAACCAGCTTTGCCAAATCCTTCTTCTCTGTTCTTCCATTCCAGCTAACAATCAGGAAGTTTGTCATCAGCTTTCCTCTTCTCAAGGGTATGAAGAAAACATTTGAGGAAAGAATTTAAAATGTAGAGAGAGAAAGAGAGGAGAGAGAGATAAGGGGAGGCATGTGAAGAGAAGGCCATATTTAGGAAAAAGAGTAGGGAAATGAGAGTTTGGGATCTGGACCACTTGCCATGGAAAGTAGAGGCACTTTTCCTTCACGTACTCTCCCTCCCTCCCTCCAATCTTATCGTTTCTACCTCGTTAAAATATTTGTTTACTGGGTAAAATGTAATTTGGCCCCTACAACTAGGTGAAATGGACAATTTACACCGTAAACTTGGGTAAAGTGCAATTTGACTCCTACAACTAGGTGAAATGAACAATTTACACCGTAAACTTGAATAATAGGTAAGAACAACTTTATTGTATTGATAATGGACAATATGGCCCCTACCGTCATATTTTCCATCAAAAAGTAATATTTTTTCACTTGTTCATTTTTTTTCCCGAAATGCCCTCACTAGACCGAACCGAACCGGACCGGTTCAACTAATTGCAATTTGGTTTTTTTTTTAATTCTATTCATCTGTCTTCTCTTTTTCCGAGAAATATGATTTAAAAAAAATAAATAAATAATAGTGGAATTAGCTGAACTGGTCTGGTTTGGTTCGGTCCAGTGAGGGGTATTTCGAAAAAAAAAAATGAATAAGTGAAAAAATGTTATTTTTTTATAAAAAATATGACGGTATGGGCAATATTGCCCATTATCAATACATTAAGGTTGTTCTTGCCTATTATTCAAGTTTACAGTGTAAATTGCTCATTTCACCTAGTTGTAGGGGCCAAATTGTACTTTACCCAAGTTTACGGTGTAAATTGCCCATTTCACCTAGTTGTAGGGGTCAAATTGTACTTTACTGCACTTTACCCAAGTTTACGGTGTAAATTGCTCATTTCACCTAGTTGTAGGGGCCAAATTTTACTTTACCCTTGTTTACTTGTCAAGTAATGATTGATGCAATTAAAATATAATTAATATAGTAATTATAAATAATTAATTTATTAAACAATTTGATAAGTTAATAAATATATTAAAAAAATATAATAAAAAGTTAAACGTATCATTAATTTTTAACTAATTGAATATTTAAAACTTGGAAAGTGAGTAGTTTGGACGACCACACTGACCTGCCAAACCCAGTCCAGTTCCGTCACCCTAGTCTTGCCACTCAGCCCAACAAGACAACCAAGGCCATACCAGCCCAGCCTAGTTTACTTCAACCCGGCCCGACTTAGCACATCCACACTAACCCAGCCCAGTTCCACCAAGCCCTGCCCATCTAGCAACCCGACCCAGCCTTGTTCTATAAGCCCACACCGACCCAGCCCAACTTTGTCAAGTCCAGGCCATCCCAGTTCATCCTGCCAGGTTTGAACCCAGCATACCTGGACCAAACCCAGCACGCCAGTACCAAATCCAGCACAGCCTAAGCCGACCGAACTTAGCCAGAACCTGGCCCAGACCAATCTAGTCAGAACCAGACCAATTCAAGATCCCCAAATGCAGTCCATTCCAGTACCAACCCATCGACCTAGCTCGGCTCTTTCCACCGTCTTTGAGCCCACCTCTTACATGGACAAAGTCCAAGTCCACAATCATTAAGGTATCATAAAAATCATCTCTCCTTGAAATTAATGGGATGAGTCATGAGAGAGAGAAATAAAAGGCATAAAAATAAATATCCTCTTCATATATTCCAATAAAGTGTGATATAAATGTGTGTGGTTCTATAAATTAAATTGTACATCAACGGTAGGTACCCTGCAAAATTACAGATAACCAACTGATGGGAAAAACTCAGAAGTAACTTCTGTAGCAAATTGAGATCATATTATCAAAGGAAAGTTTGCATTTCTCTTCAAAATTTGTACAAGAATCACGCATACATATTCACAAAACGTAAAACTTCGTAGCTGCCAACGTTACTGGAACTGACACTGAGAAAAATACCAAGCACGATCTCGAGTTTATGTGTTTTTCGTGTCATCTAGCAAGTGTGTACTTCTACCGCAGGATATGAGCCCAAAATCTGCTCGACTGCAAATAATCGAACGAGAGAATAAGATTGTGGGGACTATGCAGTTCGTAATATTCGTATCGAAGAAAAAAATAGATCATAAATCGAAGTTCAAACTTTGTGAAAGTCGAAATAGGTGAATTTGCTATCGTAGGGTGAGATGTTGTTGAAATACTGAACTGAGATAAATCCGTTGCTACCACGTTCAGGCCCTGGAGAAGCACTACTTCTTGAGCTTAGTCCTGGAAGATCAGTTGTAAATTTTTTGATTTTGGACCGTTTTGATCTGTTTGGTTTGCCCTTATTTTTCTGTAATTTTAAAAATTAAATTAATAAATATATAAATAGAACAAGAGGGTCTATCCTGCCACCTAAACTTGGAACGTTTCCATGATGGAAACCAAAAAGAAAAAGGTGTTAAAATTTCCAAAAACTAATTATGCCACCTAAACTTGGAACGTTTCCATGATGGAAACCAAAAAGAAAAAGGTGTTAAAATTTCCAAAAACTAATTATTTCTGAACTCGAAAAATAATTATTTCAATTTTGTACAAAAGTGATTCATTAGCTGTTAAAAAGCAAAGAAATATTATAATGAAAGCAAAAGAAGCCAATAATTGGACCAGCCTTGGCTAAGGTGTGTTGGGGTGGCTACCATGGAATAGGCTGAGTTGCTAGGCTGTGATAGGAGATCGGCTAATCTGTTTCAGTTCAACGCGGGCTGGGAACGTTAGGCTGATCTAAGGTGGCTGGTATGGACTGGTTCTACTGGGCTGGGTGGGGATAAGGGCTATTGGAATGGGCTAGTTTCGTGGGCTGATTCAGGTCCATGCGGTGTCCAGACCGGGCTGAGAGGTGTTGGAATAAGGGGGGTTAGGATGGAATGGGTTAAGCTTATGGACTGGGTTATGGTTCTAATGGGCTGATAAGCACACATGAACATTACCCAGTCTACCCAAGCCAGCTCATTCCATCAGCCCAGGCCATCCCATCCGAACTTAGTCCAGTATGTTTACGCCATACGAACAAAGCTCAGCCCTGCATTTACAGCACAACTAAGCCCATACAATTACAAAAAGCCCACTTCCTAACAAGCCCATTTAAGCCCAATAGAAATTCCAGCCCAGCCCAGTTATCCAACCCAAATGAGCAAAGGGTAGCACACTTACCCCTGCCCCAGCATGTCCAGCCCAACATAGCCCACTCAATCAAAACCAGCCCATCCCAGCAATGTCCAAGCCCACCAAGCCAATCCAACACTAGCACACGTGCCGACAAAGCCCATTCAAGTCCACTGTAACTCCATCTTACTCAGGCCTAGCCCAAGACGAAAAATACCACGCCCATGTCACGGGTCAAACTTTGCTCCCAAAAATTTTCCACCCTGTGAGGGCATAACATAAATGAGAGCACTAACATAAATGAGAGCACTAACATAAATGAGAGCACTAACATAAATGAGAGCACTAACATAAATGAGAGCACTAACATAAATGAGAGCACTAACATAAATGAGAGCACTAACATAAATGAGAGCACTAACATAAATGAGAGCACTAACATAAATGAGAGCACTAACATAAATGAGAGCACTAACATAAATGAGAGCACTAACATAAATGAGAGCACTAACATAAATGAGAGCACTAACATAAATGAGAGCACTAACATAAATGAGAGCACTAACATAAATGAGAGCACTAACATAAATGAGAGCACTAACATAAATGAGAGCACTAACATAAATGAGAGCACTAACATAAATGAGAGCACTAACATAAATGAGAGCACTAACATAAATGAGAGCACTAACATAAATGAGAGCACTAACATAAATGAGAGCACTAACATAAATGAGAGCACTAACATAAATGAGAGCACTAACATAAATGAGAAGCTCACTCTAACTTAGTCCAGTATGTTTCGCCACGACCAAAAGCTCAGCCCTGCATTTACAGCACAAACTAAGCCCATACAATTACAAAAGCCCACTTCCTAACAAGCCCATTTAAGCCCAATAGAAATTCCAGCCCAGCCCAGTTATCCAACCCAATGAGCAAAGGGTAGCACACTTACCCCTGCCCCAGCATGTCCAGCCCAACATAGCCCACTCAATCAAAACCAGCCCATCCCCAGCAATGTCCAGCCCAACCAAGCCAATCCAACACTAGCACACGTGCCGACAAAGCCCATTCAAGTCCACTGTAACTCCATCTTACTCAGGCCTAGCCCAAGACTAGAAAAATACCAGGCCCAGTGTCACGGGTCAAACTTTGCTCCCAAAATTTTCCACCCTGTGATGGCAACCAAGCACTCGCACTTAGCTCAGCCAACTCACTACAAATGAATGGATCAAGATCGAATGAAAACACGCGAGATGAAAGAGAATAAAATAACACCACAAGTACGGGAAACTCGATCCCAACCCTTCTTGTATTCCAAATACGAGAACTAGGCACAAAAATTTCCACGGCTCACCACAATGCTCAAGACACTCTCCCACTCGAGGTTGGTGTCTTGGCTTGGTTGCTCATGGCCCTATTTATACACAAATGGTACATGAATGCTCATAAGTGCAAGCACTAGTATGAATGAGAGCACTAGCATAAATGAGAGCACTAACATAAATGAGAGCACTAACATGAATGATAGCACTAACTTAAATGAAGCACTAACATAAATGACCTTTTGCTTTCCCGCGTGGGCCTGCCCCATCGGCCCAGCGCTCGACCCAGCGCCATATGCGCCTGGGCCAGCGCCTAGATTTGGATTGCCCCACTCCAAGTGATCCAGCCCGCGTGCTTCGAGTGCCCACCAACACTTTAGAATATTTTAGCACGCCTAAGGAGGATGCCTCGCCCCTCCTTCCTTGGGCCCTTGGCCCGTGTCTTTATGCACCATGGTTGACTTGACATTGCCACACACGACTTTGTTGATCTTGTCGCACCACCTTGCCCCACGTCTAGGACTCGTGGTGTGGCCAACTTGCCTTGGGCGCCCCATATCGCCCTGTTTGCCTTGCCTTGCAACCATTAGCTTGATATCTCGCCCAAGCTCTTAGCACGGCTCCTCATCCATGCCGATCACTACACTCGCATAGTGACTTGTTTTACCTCGGTCAAATAAGCTATCTTGAATCATTAACACGGCGCTCCCGCCTCCGGTAATTTAGGGGTGTGACACCCAGTATCTCCAGTCCGCTCCATCCAACTTGATCCAATACAAAAAGCCCATCCCATTCCAAAACAATCGGATCCCTAGCCCACTCCAGCCCACAATATACAGCTAACCAATCCCACGATCCCAGCCTAGCCTACCCAAAATGATCCTCGCCCAATCCAGCCAACTTGATGCTAGCCCAGCTGACCCAAATCCAGACCAACAAATGTCACTTGATCATAGCCCAACTCAGTCTAACTCGATCGTAGCCCAGCATATCCAGAAGAACGAAGCCTGGCCCTGTAACACCCGAGAATTTCCTGTAACGCACATACGTCTTAGGGTAGGCGGTTAGGATCGTTTAATGATAGGTGTTGAGAAATGGATTTGGGATTAAGGCAAGCAAAAGGAGAAAATGATGTTTGACTATTCTAACCACTAAGTGGAAAAGTCAAAAGGTGTTTTGTTTTTCAACCAATAGAAATGTATCATTTAATGAAATAAATGGAAGAAATAGGTGAAATAAAAAGGCCTTCACGTTGGAAGAAGAAGAAGAGAATAGTGTGGGTTGTTTTGCAAATTTTATAACTTTGGTGGGGGGGAAACAAAAAGTGGAAGAAAACTTTAGGTTAAAAGTCGATTTCTCTCATTTTTCCCCTTCATCTCCATCGATGCCCTCTTTCCTCCATTGATGTACTTCTCTTCTTCCTCTCTTCAATTTTCTCAAGGCATTTTAAGGTAAAACTTTATGGGTTTTGGTTTTTGTAACTTTGGATGAAGATTAGGAGTGTTTTTAGGGTGTTTAGTGAGAGATTGCATAGGGTTAGGAAACCCTAGAATGTGAAGTGCGAAAATTAGGTTTAAATGTTAGATTTCTTCCCTAGTTTGATGTTTTGATTGTTGAATGACTTAGTTTAGGTAGATTTGAGGGTTAGATTAAAGATTGGTGAAGTGTTCCACAAAAATGGTTGAAGAACACCTATATACTCGATTCTGTTTGCTGGATTTTCGAGTAGGCCAATTACTTTGTTTGGTTACTTTGAGTGATTCAATGGATAGTAGACATGTAGAGGTTTCCGAGTTGGGGTGGCACGTCGAAATCCGTTGAAAAACGAGAAAGTTATGGCCGTTTGAACGTTGGACGGTAAAACTTGTATAAAAATCGGGTTTAAGTGTTTAAGTGTGAGAGTGTTTGAGTGTTGGTTCGTTTTGGGTTAAAAAGTTAGGGTTAGTTTAAGCTAGTTGAATTTTTAGAATTTCTTAGTTTGTTACTAAGTAACTTTTCCTTAATGGTTAGGTAATTGACGTGTACTTTGGTTGGACGAAGTGACAGCACGTTTTTGAAGCAGCGAGGTAAGTAGTGGAGTGCGTGTTTGTTGCCTTCGGGCCTACACCATAGAACGGTAGGGATTGTTTGATTGTAGCTATGTTTTGCTTTGTGTCATGCATCGTGTGTCACGCATCATGGTTTTCTAAACTACGAAATTACGTGTTTTGCATCCTTGAGCGGTAAGAATGAAATGAAAGATAAGAAAAGATTTGCAACGTGGTCGTGAGTATGAATTTCTCGACCTATTCGTGCTTGAAGTGCACAATAGGGTTTGTGCTTGAAGTGCACTCGTGCTTGAAGTGCACGATGAAGATTCTACGATCGATTGGGGGATTCTAATGTACGTAATGAGTCGTGAGTATGAATTTCTCGACCTCAACCTGTTCGTGCTTGAAGCGCACAATGAGGTTGGTGCTTGAAGTGCACCCGTGCTTGAAGTGCACAATGAGGTTCGTGCTTGAAGTGCACTCGTGCTTGAAGTGCACGATGAGGATTCTACGATCGATTGGAGGAGATTCGGTTGGCCGTCTTGGACTGTGTTGGGACGTGTGCCTCCGGTCTAGCTCCGTGGGTCAAGGCGTGGCCGTCCTGGACTGTGTGGGGGCGTGTGCCTACTTGATTCACCTGGAAGTGAAAGATAAAATGCAATTGAAACGAAAAGAAAACAACAGAGTGTGCAGAGACTGCATGTTAGGGTTGAGTCAAACATTTAGTGTGTGTTGTGCATTATTTCCCTACTTGCTAAGCGTTAGGCTTACCTTTTGTGTGTTCTGTGGTGTAGGTGAAGATTTGTATACAGGTGAGGTAGACGAGACTACCGAGGATTAGGCTGCAGTCGGAGGAGTACGGAGTCCGCCGGTGCAGGCTATTGTCGGGGCGTTTTGACCACTGGATGTCTCGAGTAGTGGGAGGTGAATGTTTGACATGGATAGTTTAATTTGTAAGTATTTTGGTATGGATTGTTGGTGTGTGGAAATGTTGTTTTGTGGAAGTTAGGAAACTTTATTAAGTTGTGGTAAATTGGGTTTGTAAATATTTTCGTATGTATGTTACCGGGTTTACGAGTTGACGTGGAGATGGATAGTGAGTATAAAGTATAGTTGTTTGTGATGGAAGCTGTGTGTTTTCCGGGATTTATTTCAGGTTTTGGGTATTTAAAGTTTTAGGCGTTATATTGCCCGTTTTGATTTTAAAGTAACTAACGTCAGGTTATGTTTGTGATTTTTGTATTTATTTGTTTTAAGTCAGTTTTCCGAGATTTTTACGGGACTCGAAGATTTAGGTGTCGGGAAGGTATGTTTAAATTTTCAGAATTTTTGGAGGTGTCGGGAGTGGAGAAAAGTGTAGAAATGTGAAGGAAAGTCGAGAGAGTCGGAAAGAGGGGTATTTTTGGTCATTTTGGGGCCGAAAACCCGAGGGGGTGGCGATTATTCGCCACCCAAACGCCACCAATCGCCTCGGGGGTGTTTTTGGGCGAAGATGGCAGAGAGGGTGGCGATTATTCGCCACCCGGAGGCGAGTAATCGCCAAGGCACGCGTGAAGCGCGCGGGAAAAGGGAGCTGGGGCGCGCTGGCGTGCCCCAGCGCGCACACGCGCTCACGCGTGCGGCGAGTGCCGCGCGCATAGCGCGCGCGCAGCCCACGCGTAGCGCGCACGCAGCGCGCAGCCTGGGCGCGCCTGGCGCCCAGCGCCCCTCCTTGCAAAATTTTGATTTTTTTTTCGTTTTTCGCCTGATTTCCACTATGTTTTGAACCGAAATTTTTCCAACGTATCTTAACGTATTTTAGACACGTGTTCCAAGAAAATTTGAGGGTTCGAAAAACCCGAACATCGAGCCGGGAATTTTACAAAACCGAGCCGAATATTTTATTTAAATTACTTTTAAACGTCGTTTAAACACGAGATTTGTTTGCAAAGTGACGCACCGGGCCCGGGGCGGGTTCGGGGCGTTACAGGCCCAATGCTAGCAAAACCCAGCCCAGAAAAGCCCATTAAATACCAACCCATCCCTCTCTATTGTGTGGGAAGTGGAGGGATGCGCTGGTATTGAGTGGGAAGGGGTGAGCTTAGCTGGTCTAGGATCAAGTGGGCTTCGCTGGGATCGAGTGTAAATGTGTTCTTGAGAAGGGTGGGTTAGGCTGGTCTGGGCTGGTATAAGATCAGGAGCGAGTTGGCCAAGCAAGGATAGAAGGATGGCTGGGGGATGCAAGTGGGCTGAGCTGAGATAGGAGTTGGCTAGGCTGCGGTAGGAGCCAGTGGGCTAAGCTAGGATAGAAAGGAATGGCTGGGCGGAAGGAGTGGGGTTTTCTGGAGTGGGGAATGGCTGGTCCATAATGGGAAATCGAAATGCTATGCTTGGCTAGGATAAAAAGACCTGGGATAGAGTAGTAGTGCGCTGGGCTACGATAGAGGGATGGGCTGGGCTAGAAGCGATTGAGGTGGGCTTGGCTTGGAGCGAGTAGAGATCCGTTCTTGAGAGGGCTGGGTTAGTCTGCTTGATATGCTGGGCTGGGCTTTCATAGAGACGGATGGGATGGGCTAGGAGCGAGTGGGCTCGGCTAAGCTAAGACGGAGTGGGCTAGGCTGGGAGAGAGTGTCTGGGCTAGGCTAGGAAAGAGAAAGAGAGGGATGGCTAGGCTAGGAGCTAGTGGGATATGCTGGGCTAGGAGCGAGTGGCTGGGCTAGCTAGGAGAGAGTTGGCTGAGCGAAAAGAGTGGGCTAGGAGCGAGTGAGCTAAGGCTAGTAAGGAGTGTGCTTGTCTGGGGTGGGCTAGGAGCGAGTGGGCTGGGCATTGCTATGAGCGACGTCTTGCGAGCGAGTTACTGGGATAGTGTGATGGGCTGGGCTGAGCTAGGAAAGAGTTATCTGGGAAGATCTTTGCTTCCGAGTCTATCTCATTCTCTCCTTTCACTCATTTAAGTCAGTCTTCAGTTTTAAGAGTTTCAACGTCCTCTTGTTCAGGTTTCTGTGATTATCTTGAATGTGTATGCACGACAAAGTTTGAATGCTAAAAAGAGAGAGTGAAAGAGGACAAGTCTATGTAATTTTGTATTTATTGAGGACCAAAACTGTAAATTACTAGTTTATAAAAGGATAACATATGCAAATTAACTAGCTTGATTCTTCCATGGAAATATATAATCTGTTTTAGTGATTGGCTACTTAGACATTATAGTGGCAACATGGCATGGGGTGTTTGTCCCACTTAGAAGCACGCTGGATTATGTTGTTGTGTATGAACGAGCATCATAACATGTAATAGAATAAGTAATTTGGGATAATCCATATTATTTTGTGACTATTTTCAATTTGCTTAGAAAATGGATACCATTTTGTTAGAATCAATGACTAGAAAGCAAATCATTGATGCTTATGACTATTGACTTATTTGATTATTTTGGTTGATTGGTGCCGAATATTAGATCCTATAATTTGAAAAATTGAAACCGTAATTTACCAATTCAAAACTTTAATTCTCAAAAATTCAAAATATTACTTCACCAAAATTGAAACTTTAATTTTTTGAAGTTGAAACGTTAGCTATGAAAAAATTGAAATTTTAATTCTCCAAATCAAAAATTTTAATTTTCAAGAAATCAAATATTTAGTTATTGAAAAAACAGAAATTTTAATTTTTAACTAATTCAAATGTTTAGTTACACAAACATGCACCTAAACCTAGGGGTTTGCATTCTAAGAATGTCATTTAGGGTTCGTCGACGATAACGTCATTTCGCTATCGTGCTTGCTCGTGATATTAGGGTTCTAGGGCTATTGCCTATTTTCAAGAGTTATAGTAATCACATGAAATAATAACTCCTGAAAAATCGAAACTTTAATTTTCAAAAATCAAAACTTTAATTTAAGAAAACAAATTTTTAGTTCTTGAAAAAAATAAAAATTTTAATTTTTCAAGAAGCCTAATCTTTAGTTTTTTTTTTTAAATCGAAACTTTAATTCTCAAAAATTGAAACTCAATTTTTCAAAAAATTGATCTTTAGTTATTGAGAAATTTGAAACTTTAATTTAATCATTCTAACGGTCAACACATTACTTTGGTCGCTATTATTTTAAGCTACAAGAGTAATTCAACTTTAAAATTATTTGTATTATATTCATTGATAACCATTAATTAATATCCATAAATTAAGATATCATAAAAAAGAGATTTTTAATAATAACTCTTATTTATGAATTGATGGAAATCATAAAAACCATAACTTTTTTATAGAAAATATTACGTATTTTTATAGAAAATATCATTTTTTATCTCAATTGGCTCTTGTTGTTCTGGCTTTGGATTTTTTTTTGGAAAAAAATATTATTAATTAATAAAATTTGATAGTTCGTGGATGTTAAAATTTAATTTAGAGATTTAATGGAATTAATTCAAATCATATGTATTTATAATCAAATCTTCCAAATTTTTCATATATAATTGCGGATACTCTCGTATGGAATAAAGATTTAATGTAATTAAATTTATTGCGCCATATATATGAAATTTTTTATTAAAAAATACAAATGATTTCAATCAAATTAAATTAATAGATTTAATTTGAATTATACATGAATTACAAATATGGACGGTACAAATTACTCCTCTAAAAACTATTTATATATATAAATTACAATTTAATTGAAAAGGAACAAAATCATTGAAAAATGTCATAAAATAAAAACGTTCCCAATTAGCTAGCTTATAAATATGCATAGATTCATGCAGCTCCATCCGCCATTGTTGTAAGAGAGAAGAAGCTTAAGTCCATCAACTGTTTGGGTTCTATGTTGATAGAATATGAGAGGTAGAACTCATTCCAAAAACTAGCTCAAGGATTGATGGAATCCCCTCAATATTTATACAGGATCTTTCTCTTTCAATTTTCCAATGTGGGATATTCAACATCCGCCCACACTTCTAGCGTGGTAGGTTTTTCCTCCACGTCTAGCGTGTTAGGTCATATGGGGTCCTCACATCGTATTAGCTCTCATACCATGATAGAATACAAGAGGTAGAACTCATTCCAAAAGCTATCTCAAAGATTGAGGGAATCCCCTCAATATTTATACAAGACCTTTCTCTTTCAATTTTCCAATGTGGGATATTCAACATATGTCCATGGAAGAGAAAACCACGAGCCAGCTGTCTGATTCTGCTGGAAATGAAGAATCTGCAGAAGCAAACAACGAACACTTGGTGCCGGTATCGTCACCGCAGGTGAAACGAGGCAGAGGAAGGCCTCGAGGCTCTGGTAGACTGCAGTTCCTAGCTTCCATCGGTAAGTCATTTTCCAATTTTCTGATCTTGTGAAGTTCCTCTAATACAACTTGTTTTTGATAAGGTAAAATTACAGCAGAGACGGCCGGAGAAAGTTCTACCCCCATGTTTTGAATGAAAAATTATGCAATAGACTAAATTAATCAAAAAAAAAACTTGGATCAACATGCAATTTGCTTATTTTTTATTTTTATTTTTATTGTTTTGCAAGATATTTTTTCTAAAGTTACATTATTTTCTCTGAGAGGCCCTGGAGCCGTTTGCATACTTTCGGCTTCTGGTGCCGTCTCGATGCAGCCCGGTTCCCCGGCCAGCATCTTGGGGGATATAAGGTTTGGTGAAAATTGACACTTTGTACTGTTTTTCTTAACCATTTCTAGATCTTTATTCTTAGAAGAATGCATGCATTACTGGGAACCGATACATCTAATCTCGGTAGCTTTATGCAGGGCTGGTTCAAGATTCTTACGCTCTCGAATCATGTTTATTCGGCGACAAGGATGGAAAGGATTGGAAAAGAGGAGATTTATCTGTTTCATTGGTTAAACCAGATGGGAGCGTGTTTGGTGGTGAAATTGCTGGTTCAATGATAGCAGCTGCCCCCGTGCAAGTAGACATCTCTTTTTCTTCTCTTTCTCGTTCAAATATTCCAAAAATGGTGTTAAATTTGAGAATTTCCACCACTAATTATTCTTTTTTTCACTGAAAAATCAGTTGATTCTGGGGAGTTTTAAGCGCAACATCACCAAGGAGATCAAGAAAAGGCCAGTTCTGAGGAAGCAGGGTGAATTGAGTTTGCTAGGACAAGCAGGGAAGACGAGTGATGCAGAGAAGAAAGATGGAATTGGAGAAGTGACTAGCCAAGCTTTGGCTACCGAGTCAAACCCAAATCCTACACCCATTGAGCTCAATAGAAATGGCATCAGCTTATGAAGAACACCTTTTCGAACAACACGTGTGAAGCAGTTTTGAGCTCATCGTATTTGTATCGAGTCAATTTAAGTTTATAGGTCGCTTCATTTTAGATGTTTTAATTGCTTGGTGTGACGATAATAAAAGAATAAGATGATTTCTTCTTTTTTTTGGGTAATTCAAACAAAAGCAGAGAAGCCTACGAATGCCGGCGACACACTGGCGACCCCACAGTGCCGAAAAATAACGTTTTCTAACCTGTTTTTCGCCGAAACTCGTTTGCAACATGCTTCTCGTCTCTTTTCCAGTCGATTCCTAGCAAAAAAACAAAAAAATCGACTATAAATCGCAGATCGATAAAACTCCAAAAACCCGAAACTTCTCGAGCGAAAATCGGGAGATAGAGGGCTTACCCTCAAAAACGCCCTTCGCTAACGTTGATCTACGCTCCAAGACGAACGTTGTGACACCAAGATCGCACCGAACGAAAGTCGTTCCGACGTCGACGATTCTCTCCCTCGCAGTCGGCTTCTTCTCTCTCTCTCCTTTCTAGTTCTTCTGCCGACAAGAGATGGACAAATAAGAGAGAATCATCAATTAATTATGAAAACAGTTGCCTTTTAAAAAATTAAAAAATATTATTAGAAGAAAATAAAAAGTTGTCTTAACAGGGATATATATATAATCTAATGTATAAATATGTGCAATAAAATACACATGAAATTTTATATTTTGTCATATTTGATGAAGATGACCAAACAACCATAATCACCAACTGATGTCTTAATATCATATATTCCATATTAATTTCAATTAATTCAGATTTTTCGGGTAAAAAAGAGAAAGTCAAATTCAAAATATTCCATATCTTATTATTTTTTCGGGTAAGAAATAGTTAATGGTAGGAGTGGGCAGGACCGGACCGTGGACCGGGAACCGGACCGGACCGGCGGGTTCGGTCCGGGTTCGGTCCATACACAATGGACCGCGGTCCAGTCCACGGTCCAAAGCAACAGGAACCGAGGACCTTTGGTCCAGTCCTCGGTCCAGCGCTTGAAATCCTGAAGAACCGGGACCGGACCGAAGCATTTTGACAAAGATTAAAATAAATCAGGTTGAAGCGTCGAAGTTGACATTCAAATGGAAAAAAAAAAAAAAATTGGAAGCTGGGGACCCAAATTCGAGCAAATGGATCCAGAGGCAGTAGTCATAGTTGTTAAAGGAAGTAATGTCCATGATTATAAACATGAAAGCAATAAGAAGATCAAACTCCAGGAAAGAAAGAAATAGGGCAAGAAAAGAAAAATTAAAAAGAAGGGAGAAAAGTACCGGCCAGCGACATAAAGCCAAGCAAGGCAGGACAAGAAGGCCAAAAGAAGAGAAGGTTTGGAGGTGGGTGGAGGCTTAGATCGCGATCGCCTGTCGGATTTCATAGTCGTCGGTAAGCTCTCCATCTCAGGCAAGGAGGGAAGGAACTATGAAGCAAATCGTACGAAAAGAGCAAAGAAGTTTAAATTGGAAATTTTAGTTGATAAAATTAGAAATTTCAGTAAAAAAAAAAAAACAAATGAAAATGGCGTCGATCCGGAACCGGGACCGAACCTGGACCGGACCGAAATTTCA
Source organism: Begonia masoniana (assembly GCA_022432975.1). NCBI lineage: Eukaryota > Viridiplantae > Streptophyta > Magnoliopsida > Cucurbitales > Begoniaceae > Begonia > Begonia masoniana. Next base: position 18,325,882 of record CM039502.1, read on the forward strand.
GGTGCGGTCCAGGTTCGATCCCGGTCCCGGACCGGACCGGTCCAGGTTCCGGGATGAAAATCCTGAAACCGTTTGGTCCGGTTCGGTCCGGGCTCGGGATCGGATCGAACCGGCTCGTGCCCACCCCTAGTTAATGGAAGTGATTATGGGCATATTATATTAAATTCAATAGTTTTATTTTTATAATTAAAACTAATTGAGATTATTATTTTTAAACCATAAAAAATTTAATGAGCATATTTGCGGAATATATTTATATTTTCTTCATTAATATATATTTAAGTTTTTGAATATAAATATTTTGATATTAGTCAATAATATTTTTTCTTCATTAATATATATTTAACTTACTTTTATCTCATTTAAATATTTGTTTACTTGATTGATGCAATTAAAATGTAATTAATATAATAATTATAAATAGTTAACTTATTATGCACAAATCATTGTTTGATACGTTAGTAAATATTTTAAAACAATATAGTAAGAAGTTAAACGTATCATTAATTTTTAGGGTAAAGTACAATTTGTTCCTTACAACTAGGTGAAATAGACAATTTACATCGTAAACTTGGATAATAAGCAAGAATAACCTTAATATATTTATAATGGGCAATATAGCCCATACCGTCATATTTTTCGTTAAGTTGTCACGTTTTTTGCATATGTCTATTTTTTTTTCCGAAATGCCCCTGCACTTAAGTCAGAACCGGTTCAGAACCGAAACAAATCGGTTCGGTTCACTAATCAGATTAAAAAAAAAAACCCTAAGTTAAACCCTATCATTTCGTTTAACGACTTTACTGCTGAGTTCCGCCATTTGAGTCAATCATTCAATCGAGCTCTGTGATAAAACCTCTTTCCACTCACCTTCTTCCCTCTGCTTCTACTCGTCAATGGCGGGGATTCTCTCTCGGCTTCTTCCACCATTCTACAAAACTCCATGGCTCCACCGTTCACAATTCTGTGTATTCTCAGTGGGTGAGGTCCTCTCACCTTCTTCTCGTCGCTGATTTTCGCAACTATTCGGTCTGGAATCGTGAACAAATTCCCAAATTTTCTGGGCAAAGCTCTCAAGCTACAGAATTTCGCTATTCCTTTCTCCACTGTATGACTGCCTTCGTCTGTTAAGGTTTCTGCAATTCCCAGGGTATTCCGACTTGAGCTTCGTTTTGGGTCAGCAATGGCCGATTCTGCATCTGATCCCATGTTGCCTATCTTCTTATTCGTCTTCATTTAGCTTATTTTGGTGTTCAAATGGGTGGTAGGTCTTGGATCATTTGAGGGATGTTAAATAGAGTGGAGAAGAAAGAAAATTGCAGAA
>CM039502.1:18327305-18374929 GCA_022432975.1 Begonia masoniana
CTGCCGGTTTGGTATGTGAGAACTATATCTTACCTATGGGTGATTAATGATCACTTGAAAGAATGCACAAGTGATCCTATCAGGGAAGATTAGGCCTTTGGTTTGATCGTAGTATGTGAGTCCGCTCTCTGCCATTGTCGTTTAGTGATCATGGGCAGATGAGAGTGAAGTTTTTTGTCGTTGGTTCGGGCAGATTTTTTTCTTTAAATCCGCCCAGCCGAATGTCTTATTTTCATGTCCTATGTCCTAACACGTGACTACCAGAATTAGTTTTTCCTGCTGCTTTAGTGAAAAATAAAATAATATATAAAGAGTGAAGGAGTGAGTAAAGTCATGAATTAGCGTGGCGATCTATTCCCGGGTCTTTACCAAGCACATCGGCAGCTAGGGTAGATTTATGTCCTTTTTTTTTTTTTTTTTTTTTTTTTTTTTTTTTTTTTTTTTTTTTTTTTTCGTGATAAAGATGGGTTCCCAATTGGGCCCTCTTGATGCCCCTGTTCTGCTGCTGTTGGGGTTGTAAATTCTGACCTCTTTGTTGTTGTTGCTGTTGAGGGGCATTCCGAATAATTTCCCTTGATGAATCCCTTTGTCTCAGGGATTTCATTTCCAAGGCTTCTAACTGGTAAGCCTTGGCCACCACCTTCGTATACGGGGCCTCATCAAATCCTCCGTATGAAATTTCTCGTAAGAGGTCCAACTTCAAACCTTGAATGAGAGTTCATCTTTCTACCCTTTGCCTCGTTCTTCGTATGTACTTTGCTTATATACTCTATGAACAAGACGAATATCTATATATATATATATATTAGGTGTAAATCTTTATCTAATTTTAGATGCTATAAAGATGTTTGTATTACTAAAGTTATGCAAAGACCTGGTGCTAATTCAGAGTATTGGAAATCTAAATTTATAGATGGATTACCTCCATTATTTTCTAAACGAATAAAACAAAATTATTAGATTTAAATTATGGAATTATGATTCCTTGGTCCACTTGTACTTATGGTCATTTAATCAATGTATGTGTACAAGAAGGATTATCTTTATGTAATGATATGAAAATGTAATATGAAATAAAAAAACAAAACCTCACTGGAAAGAAAGAAATATGAGAGTTTTGTGAACAATTTGCTTATCATGTTCCTAAAAGGTCTCGCAAAGAGAAAATAGAAGAACATTATTATAACAAGAAAAAGAAAAAGTATTATAAGAAAGCTAAGAAAAAGTATAAAGATAAACAAGAATATAGAGATAATAAAAAATATAAAAAATATAAAACTAAATCTAATATCAAGTGTTATAAGTGTGGAAAAATTGGGCATTATGCATCCAAGTAGTGTTCTACTAAGAAAAAATTGAATGAAATAAATATAGATGAAGGTTTAAAACTTCAGTTGGCCAAAGTATTTTTAACTTCCTCTGAAGAATCAGTTTCTTTAGATTCAGATTTTTATGAGGAGAATTCTTCATCGGAAGAATGTAATAATGAATGTTGTAAGCAAATTAATGTGCTTACTAGGGATCAACAAGATATTATTGAAGGATTAGACCAAGTTGATAATCCTATTATAAAAAAAAATAATTGAAATTATTATTCAAAATGCTATAGATTCAAAACCTAAATTAGAAAGTTTTGATAAATCTATTACTTCAAAATATTATTCTATGAATGAAGTTTTTGATAGACTTGAACAAGCTAAAAATCAACCTTTAACTATTCAAGATTTAAATAGAAAAGTTAATAATTTAAAATATGAATTAAATCAATTACAATATAATTATGATCAATATCAAATTATGATTAATAACAGATTTTTAAAACTTGAATCTAATTATGTTTCAACTTCTAAAATATCAGAAAGTGAAGATGAACAAATTGAAGATATTAATATTATAAATAAAGTCAAGTTTCAAAAATGGTTTATTAAAATTACATTAATCATAAATCAAGAATATGAAATTCCTAATATAATAGCTCTATTTGATAGTGGAACTGATATAAATTATATTCAAGAAGGTTTAATTCCTACAATATTAGAATGTTTAGACCAATACCATTTTACAAAGGGTATAATAGTTTGTCTATCTTCCAAATCAGAATAATACTTAACTCTAAGAATAATAACATCTTTTTGTTTATATTTTTTTTTACGAAACCAAGCTCTAAATATGTCATACTTTTCACAATGAAATTCTTCATTACATAATCTTCTAATAGGGGATCCAATTGTTTTATAATTTAAATCCATTATAATTTAAAATTCATTTCTGATACGGTAGGTGACTCTCGCTTATAAGGTTGAGAGGATTCTCCTATTTCATTTTGAGAATTAGTAAATGAAGAATATATTTCATGAGGAATTTGTTGTTCAGAAATTTTTATACCTTTAATATTAGATTCTTCAAAATTATTTTCAGATACAAGTTTTTCGGAAACTGAATACCTAGAACTAGAAAGTAGATCCACTTTATAGAAGGGCATTTTTGATCTAGATGATAAACTTCTAGACAAAGATATCTTTCTAGTATTTGTTGGTGAAAATGAAATTTCTATTTCTCTTTCAGGAGTTTGAATAATTTGATCTATCTCGTTATTAATAATAGGTTGAGGTTCTACAGCTTGAGAAATTGTCCAATGAGTAGGGAAAATAATTTCGTCTCTATCAATTAAACTTGGAATAGCTACATTTGCAGTTAATAAATTACTTTCAATAACAAGAATTTTTCCTGAATTACTTCTAATAATAGCATTAGGATATAATGTATTCATTAATTTATATCCTACACGATAAATTACTGTTATTGTTTCTGAACCAGGTAAAAATTCATAACCATAAGTTTGAATATTTAATGAAACTGATACATAAATATTTCTATCAGTTAATGATAATATATGATTAGGAAATACATTAAAATATATAGGACCATGATATAAACTAGTTTGAATAACTCCCATTAAGGAGTCTTTCCAATTTTGACATCTAGCATCATGAAGACTAGCTAAAATACTAACTTTTAATCCTGGAATTGTTAAGGGTTTAAAAGCCACTTGTATTAATCCTATATAAATATATTTATATTTCTGTAAATATCTTTGAATATCTTTTAAACATAAGAGCTTAATAGTTTTTTCATTAGTATCTAAGCAAATAGTTTGCTCTGAGGTTTTAATAATTCTATTAAAGAAATCATCAAAAGTTCTCATCTTATAAATGGTTTTACTTTCTACTTCTGGAATAGTCAATTGATTTAGTTGTTGTTATTGTGATAATTCTACAATTTCTTCATTTTTTTTACAGAAATATCAAAATTAATAAATTTAGATAAATTCATTGCTAAAAATGTTAATTTACGTTTGAATAAATGAATAAACCTTTTTAAGCCTAATCTCTAAACTATAAGTGAAAATAAATAACCAAACCTTATTGACCAACAAATCATGCCTTATTATGTAACACCCGGTATTTTGGCCATGTAATAATCCATAGAATTGTTGGGCGAGATTAAATTGCCATTAATATATAAATATTTTATTGGGAGTTTTTAGGATGTTAAGTGGAAAAGTGAATTTCGGGGAAACCGAATCGGCGAACTAAATAACGAATTAATTAGAAGCCAATAGAGGGGCAATTTTGGAAGGCAATAAGGTAGTTGAGAGGAAACTAATGGATGATTGACACTTGTCAAGCTTGTTGAGGAAGCCATGCTCCCTCTTCCTCTTCCTCCCTTCTCTTCTCTTCTACGAGAAATCCATTTCATTTTCTTCTCCTTGTCTTTTTCTCTCTTCCAGACGAAGAGTGGTGATTTTTCCAGCCCCCTTTTCTGATTTTTCCACCCATATTCTTCGTTTAAGGTAATCCTCTACGTAAGTTAACGAGTTTAGGTTAGTTATTCGTTAGTTTTGTTAAGTTTAAGGGTTAATAGTCCATTATACACACTATAGGTTCGTGAAATCGCCAAGGACGTACGTGCGAGGCTTGCAACTCCACAGCAACAAGTAAGTTCATACGTGTAGGTTGGCCCTTAAGGCCCTACATCACGGAGATACTAGGTTTTTGGTTGTTGGGTAGTTAGGTCGTAGGTTACGTTCTAAGTTAAATGTGTTTTGCTTTATGTTTTGCTTTGTTATCCAGTAGCCTGTTTATGTTACGTTTAAGCACTGTATATGTTCATGCATACACGTTTTCCTGAAAGTCATGTAAATGTTTTATGCACGTGATTTGAAGTTAAGAAAGATAAAATGTGAATGTAATGTACGGTTAAGTGTGGGACGGTGACTGTTATCCTGTTATCCTATTATGTGCCTGAAGTGCACCCCTGTTATGTACCTGTTGTGTACTCCTGTTGCGCCAGTTCCTCTATAAGCCCCACTTATACCCCCGTCCACTTGAATGTAATGTAAAGTAATGTTCATGTGTTTCAAAAGTTCATGCATAACATATGCATCACTGTATTGTATATTCTTACTGAGCTCTAGGCTTATAGTTGAACTCCCTGTTGTAGGTACGGATCCTCCGGATGAGGACTTTGTGCCTCAGGCCGACAAGTAAGTGCAGTTGGTGGGATGAGCTCGTGGGGTGGTTGCGGAAGTCAGGCGCATTTTACCTGTGGGGGTGTTGTTTTGAAGTGTATGTCAAGTTTTGTACAGTTTTTGAGAATTAGGTGATGTTTAGGTTTTGTGTTAACGTTTTAAAAACTTTTGTTTTTGATAGTTTTCTTTTGAAATATTCTGGAATCCTTTGGAATCTCTATTTTGTTGTGCATGGATTGGTTCGGGTTTAAGAGCTATCCAGGCAGTCGGTTTTCTTGAATTTCCGCCATGTTCTCTAACATGTACAAAATCATGTTTTGAATTGAGTCTGTTTGGGGTTTTGGAAACATTTTGTGTCTAAAGAGGTTTGTAGTAAGTTGTGAGGTTATTAGGTTGTGTAGATGTGAAACAGAGAGGTAGCTGATCGATCGGCGGAGTGTTGAGATAAAAGTGTTTATGTCATCCGGTTATGTCCATCCATTTATGTCATCCGTTTACGTCATCCGTTGTATGTCATCCGTTGTCATCCGTTTTATGTCATCCGTTTTATGTCATCCGTTTTATGTCATCCGTTTTATGTCATCCGTTTTATGTCATCCGTTTTATGTCATCCGTTTTATGTCATCCGTTTTATGTCATCCGTTTTATGTCATCCGTTTTATGTCATCCGTTTTATGTCATCCGTTTTATGTCATCCGTTTTATGTCATCCGTTTTATGTCATCCGTTTTATGTCATCCGTTTTATGTCATCCGTTTTATGTCATCCGTTTTATGTCATCCGTTTTATGTCATCCGTTTTATGTCATCCGTTTTATGTCATCCGTTTTATGTCATCCGTTTTATGTCATCCGTTTTATGTCATCCGTTTTATGTCATCCGTTTTATGTCATCCGTTTTATGTCATCCGTTTTATGTCATCCGTTTTATGTCATCCGTTTTATGTCATCCGTTTTATGTCATCCGTTTTATGTCATCCGTTTTATGTCATCCGTTTTATGTCATCCGTTTTATGTCATCCGTTTTATGTCATCCGTTTTATGTCATCCGTTTTATGTCATCCGTTTTATGTCATCCGTTTTATGTCATCCGTTTTATGTCATCCGTTTTATGTCATCCGTTTTATGTCATCCACTTTATGTCATCCACTTTATGTCATCCACTTTATGTCATCCACTTTATGTCATCCACTTTACATCTTTATAATTCCTCTTGTACGGTTTTTTGAGTTAATAATGATATTCATATTTATTATATTATGCATTGTCATAATATTGTCCAATCAATCAATTTCGCAAACGGAAGCGCATTACGAGCCAACAATTAATAGGAATTTTAAGGAAATTATGGATTTTTTCGGAGATTAACGTATATTCCGAGTAATTTACAGCTATCGCAATGTAAAGAACGTTTTAGTAAAAATAGTAACGATGTCCGTTTTGCGAACGGAATAGGTTTTGTTAAAATCCCAAATAGTAAGTTGGACTTGTTGGTGAAATAAGGAAGTTTGATGACCCCGAATAGTTGGACGATTAACGAACCGAAGGACGAAACAAAATAGAAATAAGAGCTAAGGGCATTTTGGTAATTTGTCAAACCAAATTATATTAAAAATCAACTTTTCTTCCTTCTCCCTCACTTCTTCTCCTTCTCTGTTTCACGAAATCGACAGAGAGCTATCTCCTCTCTGCCCGCTCGATTCCTTCGACGATTCTGACCTCCGTTCTTCCTCTGTTCTTCGTGATTTCTCCTCCAATCGCAATCCTAGGTATGGATCTATGATTCTATAGCGTTAGTTTTCAATTCTCGGATCGTTTTAAAGTTAGGGTTTTGTTAGGGTTTTATTAGAAATCGAGATTTAGGGTTCGTAATTAATAGGTTAGCTGTAATAAAGTATATATTGGACGTATTTGACGTTATTGGACGAAGTTAAATCAATTTGTGAAAATGTTAAAAAGTTAGAGATTTTCGGGTTTTTGAGGAAAAACTCGTTAATTGAAGTTTTAGATTATCGAGCATTAATTGACATTATAAACGCTTCGATTAGCTAAATTAAGAATTTAGGAATGATTCTTTAGTTAAGGTTTGTAATTTGGACGTCAATAGCTTGAATTGGCTTTAACGACAAATATCGTGTTTTGCCTCAGACACACGACTCCCGTGGACGAAGCTTGAGATTTAGCGCGCTCAAGGTAAGTTCTCGTGACTTACTCTGACCGATTGGTCTACACCGTACTTCGATTTAGCGTCGAGGATCTTAGAGGATGGATTGTTTTAATTGCTTTGGTTGAGTAGTTAGGTTTAAACGTTTCGTAGGTTATTTCATTTACAGTCTTGATGGTACGCATGCTTGTTTGTTTACTCTTATATTGAACTGTCCATGCATCACGTATTTTAACTTGGCATGAAAATGAATTTCTGCACTGCACGATGTTTTCTGAAAACCATGTGGCCCAGAAATTGGGGGCTCTTGATCTATCGTGCGGGCCGATTAAGGGTCTGGCCGATACCACATCTCATGTACTGTAATTAATGAACGTAATCTGTTATCTGGTCACGCGAGGTGGGGCTCAGGCACGGCTGTACGTGTTGTAAGCGTGTACCCTCCTCCTCTAACCGCACGGGGTAGTCCGACCGCTGGATGGGCCCCCTTCGGTTAGGGGGATGAGATCTCGGTGATATACTGTCTGCGACGCTCTGTTATGCATGATTTCTGAACTCCATATGCACAGCACGCATCTGCATTTACGTAGAATTTACTGAGCCTGTTAGCTCATAGGTATCTGTATGGTGTAGGTGACGTTATAGGTGACATCAAGCCAGGTGAGGACGACGTTCCTCCTTCGAACGTATGAGGCAGTTGACGGAGAATGGCCCGTGGGAGTGTGCTGAGCAGTCGGCGCGTTTTGACCCGTGGGGATGTCTGTGTAAGTATTTTGGGGGATTTAATAGATGATACGTATGTATAGACGAACATGTTAGGATGTTTGGATATGGATAGATGTTAGGTTCATATTTGATGTTTTAAATGTTTTTGGAAATCTGTTTATAATCTGTGTTTTGATAGTTTTTACTGGAACTGCTTGGAATTTGAAACAGGAGGATTAGACAACTTTTAAACGTATCCATGCAGTTCGTTTTTAAGAAGTTTTATCGTGTTTAAAATATTATGTTATGTGAGGAATTGTTGCTCTCTGGAATCGGATTCCAGAGAGCAGATCAGATTGTGGTTTTGCTCTCTGGAGTTTCCAGAGAGCACTTGAAAAATAATGGCAGTAGAGAAATGATGAGAGAAGGCGACCAAAAGAACATGGATCGCTACACAGAGTGTGCAGCGATCGATCTCTGCAGCATGCAGAGATCGATCGCTGCATGCTGCATGATCGCTGCATGCTGCATGCTGTGCAGCGACCAGTCGCTGCAGCAATGCAGCGACTGGTCGCTGTACGCTGCAGCATATGCAGCGATCAGTCGCTGCATGCTGCAGCGACTGGTCGCTGCCCCTGTGTTTTTAGGGCCGGACAGTTTTGCCCTTCCGATTGTTTTAATCGAAATTAGTTTTTAATTAAATAGTTTTAATTGTTTTATTAACAATTTTATGTTTGTTTTAAATGGTTTTCCAAACAACACTGACGACTTCAATTCCGATTCAGTTTCCGCTTAAAGTGTAAAATAAAATGAAAAATTTATACTGGTAAATGGGTACAGTATTAGGGGTGTTACAATTATGGTATCAGAGCCCCCGGGTTTTAAAATCGGTTCTGTAGACTGCTCGACTGCACAGCCACTACGCGGACATCCTTCATCAACTGTAAGTCTGTTTATAGCTGTATTTGATTTTATTTCTTAGGATTATCTGTTTAATTTGTTTTAGGCTTTATACACTATGACTCGAGGAAGAGATCCTAGAGATGACGCGCTAGATTAATTTACAGAGTTGATAGATCGCCAGTCCCAGCATATGGACCGGCAGGCGCAACAGATTACGGACTTAGTGAATCGGGAGAACCAGAGGGCTCAGGATTTGATAGTTCCCAATAACCAGGGCATGCAGAAGTTTCAGGGCCTACGGCCTCCAGTGTTTGATGGTCGATCATCGGATCCTACTGTTGCTGAGGAATGGATCCGAGTTATGGAGGATATGTTAGCTTATGCCGAGGTGGGGAACGGGAGCAAGGTGGCGTATGCTACCTTTCACTTAGCGATGGATGCCCGATTCTGGTGGGATTCGATCAAGGTGACGACAGATGTATCTATTATGACTTGGGATCGGTTCAAGTTTCTATTCTTCGATAAGTATTTCAGCCGCACAGTGAGGGTGGCCATGAGGAACGAGTTTATGCAGCTGAAGCAGACTGGTTCGGTTGCTGATTATATTCGGAGGTTTGAGGCATTATCCAGATTTGCACCTCGTCTTGTTAGCGATAATGAGGAAAAGGTGCACCAGTTTATGGAGGGACTTAATCCGGAGATCCGGATGCACGTGGTTGTCTCAGGTATTATTGATGTACCCTTTTCTGACGTCACAGCTAGAGCCTTGGATATAGAGGCTGCCAGAGCTACATGTGTTAGACCGAGGGAGCCAGCTAAGGGCTTCTTCCGTGAGATACGACCTCAGTCGCAGAACCGAGGTTTACAGCCTAGAGCGCAGCCCCAGCAGCAGCCGAGGGGTGTGAAGAGACCTCTTGAGGGAGGTATTGATCGGGGTAAAGGGAAGCAAGTCCAGGGGGCTTCTCAGATACCGTGGTGCCCTATTTGTCAGAGGGAACACAGTGGTGAGTGCCGTGTTGGCACTAACCGATGCTTTAGATGTGGGGAGCTTGGCCATTACGTCAGAGATTGCCCAAAGCCTGGCCGAGACCAGTTAGGTGGAGATCAGAGGAAAGTGACCCCGAGGATCTTCGCATTTATAGAGCCAGCTGATGTTGATGATGATGATCAGCCTGCTGTGATGGCAGGTACTATTCTGATTATGGGTACAGCTGTATTTACTTTGATGGATACAGGAGCTACACACTCCTTTATATCGATTGCTTGCATGTCTAGACTGAGATTAGTGCCAGAGTTAGCAGAGTGCGAATATAGTGTGATGTTGCCCTCAGGAGAGCGTATGCAGTCACGTCAGATTGTGCAGGGCAATATTGTCTCGGTTGGAAGTAATACCCTCTATGCTCGCCTTATTGTTATGGGCATAGAACACTATGATCTGATCTTAGGGATGGACTGGCTAGCACAGCACTTCACCACCATCAATTGTCGATCCGGGATGGTGACCTTCCGACCCCCGGGTAAAGCCGAGTTTTCTTATCAGGCGATGAACAGATTGAGTAGCTTGCCTATTTCTTATTCCATGATGGTCAACGAGCAGTTTAAAGGTGCGTGCTCTATTTATTTGGCCTCTGTATTTGATTGTCAGCTGCTCAGCGGAGAAAAGCTGAGTGACATTCCTATTGTCAGAGAGTTCTCTGGGATTTTTCTTGATGACCTTCCCGGGTTACCACCGGACCGGGAGATTGAGTTCACTATCGATGTATATCCTAACTCCGCACCGAGGTTTAAGAACCCATACCGGTTGGCACCGGCCGAGTTGAGAGAGTTGAGGACTCAGCTTGATGAGTTATTAGAGAAAGGTTTCATTCTACCCAGTGTTTCACCCTGGGGTGCGCCTGTTCTATTCGTCAAGAAGAAAGACGGGACCCTCAGGATGTGCATTGATTACAGAGAGTTGAACAAATTGACGGTGAAGAATAAGTATCCACTGCCGCGGATTGATGACTTGTTTGATCAGCTCCAGGGTGCCCGAGTGTTTTCCAGGATTGACCTACGCTCGGGTTATTATCAGCTGAAGGTCCGGCGTGACGATATTCAGAAGACGGCATTCCGAACGAGGTATGGGCATTATGAGTTCCTTGTTATGTCTTTCAGATTTACTAATGCCCCTACAACGTTCATGGACTTGATGAACCGTGTCTTTAAGGAGTATCTGGACAAGTTCGTGGTAGTCTTCATCGACGATATCCTGATTTACTCTAAGTCTAAGGAAGAGCACGAGGAGCATCTGAGGATCGTTTTACAGATTCTGAGTCAACGCCAGTTGTATCCAAAGTTTTCGAAATGCGAGTTTTGGCTTGATAGAGTGAGCTTCCTTGGCCATATTATATCACAGGACGGAGTTTCTGTGGATCCGAGCAAGATTCAGGTGGTCAGAGATTGGCCACAGCCGAAGAACGTACGTGAGGTGCATGGATTTCTCGGATTGGCCGGTTATTATCGAAAGTTTATAGAAGGATTCTCGAAGGTCGCACTTCCTCTTACACGATTGACTCGGAAGAACGAGAAGTTTGTATGGTCGGCTGCTTGTGAAGATAGTTTTATGGAGTTAAAGCAGAGATTGACCACCGCTCCAGTACTGGCGCTACCTGTTGAAGGTGTCAGATTCAGTATTTACTGCGATGCATCTGGAGTGGGACTGGGTTGTGTGTTGATGCAGGAGGGTAGAGTTATTGCATATGCTTCTCGGCAGTTGAAGCCGTACGAGCAGAATTACCCTACGCACGACCTTTTTGTTAGCAGCTGTGGTCTTCGCACTGAAGATATGGAGACATTATTTGTATGGGCAGCAGTGCGAGATATTTTTCGACCACAAGAGCCTGAAGTACTTATTTACGCAGAAGGAGCTGAACATGCGACAGAGAAGATGGCTTGAGTTTGTCAAAGACTATGCTTTTGATATCAAGTACCATCCGGGAAAAGCGAACAGGGTTGCTGATGCCTTGAGTAGAATGCCTTCTGCAAGTCAGCCTTCATTAGCAGCGATGTCAGTTACGCTGCGGTCTGAGATTGAGAGATTCGATGTGGAGATAGTGGCTGAGTTGTCCAGTATGCTCGCCAACATTTCTCTCAGGCCGACTATTCTTGGTCGTATACGTGAGGCTCAGCAGAGTGATTCAGAGTGTATGGAGCTTCGATCGAGTATGACCTTGGGAGACTCGTCGGATTTCCATTTATCTGATGATGGTATTCTGAAGTTCAGGCATAGGTGGTACGTACCTAATGACGAGGATCTGAAGAAGGAGATATTGGCTGAGGCACATTCTTCGGCATATTCTGTGCACCCGGGGAGTACCAAGATGTACCGGGATTTGAAACAGCACTTCTGGTGGCCGAACATGAAGAGGGAGGTTGCCAAGTACGTTGAGACCTGTTTAGTATGCCAACAGGTGAAGGCAGAGCACCAGAGACCGGCCGGAACGTTATTGCCACTGCCGATTCCGGAGTGGAAGTGGGAGTAGATCTCCATGGATTTCATTGTGGGGCTCCCGAGGACGACGAAGGGCCATGACGGCATATGGGTTATTGTGGACCGATTGACAAAGTCGGCCCACTTCTTATCTGTGAGGATGGCATCGTCCATGGATCAGCTCGCCGAGCTTTATGTGCAGGAGATTGTCAGACTGCATGGCGTGCCAGTTTCGATTGTTTCAGACAGAGATCCGAGATTCACATCGAAGTTCTGGAAGAGTCTGCACAAAGCTATGGGGACTCAGCTTAATTTCAGCACCGCATTTCATCCTCAGACTGATGGACAGACAGAGAGAACGAATCAGATACTTGAGGATATGCTCAGAGCTTGTGTGCTGGAGTTTCAGGGCTCGTGGAGCCGATATTTGCCCCTGATTGAGTTCTCGTACAACAACAGCTTCCAGGCTACGATTGGCATGGCTCCATATGAGGCGTTGTATGGTCGCAAGTGTAGGTCTCCGTTATATTGGGACGAAGTTGGCGAGGCCAGCATCGTTGGTCCAGAGATTCTACAGCAGACGGCAGAGAAGATTGCCATTATTCGACAGCGTATCGAGGTAGCTCAGAGCAGACAGAAGAGCTATGCTGACACTAGACGGAGAGAGCTAGAGTCTGAGGAAGGTGACGAGGTCTACCTTAAAGTTTCTCCGTTCAAAGGCGTTGCGAGATTTGGAAGGAGGGGTAAGTAAATCCTCGTTATGTGGCGCCCTTTCCTACTCTGAAGAGGATCGGGAAGATGGCGTATCGACTACAGCTTCCGGCTTCTATGGAGAGTATCCACGATGTATTCCACGTATCTATGCTTCGGAGATGTTTACGTGATCCATCGCACATCGTGGAGACTACAGAGATCGAGGTACAGCCTACCTTGACTTACGAGGTGGGGCCGGTACGCATTTTGGAGTATTCCACCAAAGTCTTACGCAACAAAGAGATTCCACTGGTCAAAGTCTTGTGGCGCAACCACGAGGTGGAAGAGGCTACGTGGGAGCGACAGCAGGATGTGATGACTAAATATCCTGAGCTATTTGTATGATTTAATTTTGTGGACAAAATTTTAAATAAGGTGGGTAGAATGTAACATCCGGCTTGTACGGATTTTTGATTTAATATATGATATTCATATTTTATTATATTATGGCATTTTCATAAATATGTCAAATCAAATCAATTTCGCAAACGGAAAGCGGCATTACGATCCTAACGATTAATAGGAATTTTAAGGAAATTATGAGAATTTTCGGAGATTGAACGCTATATTCCGAGTAATTACAGCTATCGCAATGTAAAGAACGTTTTAGTAAAAATAGTAAACGATGTCCGTTTTGCGAACGGATAGTTTTGTTAAATCCCAAATAGTAAGTTGGACTTGTTGGTGAAATAAGGAAGTTTGATGACCCCGAATAGTTGGACGATTAACGAACCGAAGGACGAAACAAAATAGAAATAAGAGCTAAGGGCATTTTGGTAATTTGTCAAACCAAATTATATTAAAAATCAACTTTTCTTCCTTCTCCCTCACTTCTTCTCCTTCTCTGTTTCACGAAATCGACAGAGAGCTATCTCCTCTCTGCCCGAGCGATTCCTTCGACGATTCCGACCTCCGTTCTTCCTCCGTTCTTCGTGATTTCTCCTCCAATCGCAATCCAAGGTATGGATCTATGATTCTATAGCGTTAGTTTTCAATTCTCGGATCGTTTTAAAGTTAGGGTTTTGTTAGGGTTTTATTAGAAATCGAGATTTAGGGTTTCGTAATTAATAGGTTAGCTGTAATAAAGTATATATTGGACGTATTTGACGTTATTGGACGAAGTTAAATCAATTTGTGAAAATGTTAAAAAGTTAGAGATTTTCGGGTTTTTGAGGAAAAACTCGTTAATTGAAGTTTTAGATTATCGAGCATTAATTGACGTTATAAACGCTTCGATTAGCTAAGTTAAGAATTTAGGAATGATTCTTTAGTTAAGGTTTGTAATTTGGACGTCAATAGCTTGAATTGGCTTTAACGACAAATATCGTGTTTTGCCTAAGACACACGACTCCCGTGGACGAAGCTTGAGATTTAGTGCGCTCAAGGTAAGTTCTCGTGACTTGCTCTGACCGATTGGTCTACACTGTACTTCGATTTAGCATCGAGGATCTTAGAGGATGGATTGTTTTAATTACTTTGGTTGGGTAGTTAGGTTTAAACGTTTCGTAGGTTATTTCATTTACAGTCTTGATGGTACGCATGCTTGTTTGTTTACTCTTATATTGAACTGTCCATGCATCACGTATTTTAACTTGGCATGAAAACGAATTTCTGCACTGCACGATGTTTTCTGAAAACCATGTGGCCCAGAAATTGGGGGCTCTTGATCTATCATGCGGGCCGATTAAGGGTCTGGCCGATACCACATCTCATGTACTGTAATTAATGAACGTAATCTGTTATCTGGTCACGCGAGGTGGGGCTCAGGCACGGCTGTACGTGTTGTAAGCGTGTACCCCCTCCTCTAACCTCACGGGGTAGTCCGACCGCTGGATGGGCCCCGTTCGGTTAGGGGGATGAGATCTCGGTGATATACTGTCTGCGACGCTCTGTTATGCATGATTTTTGAACTCCATATGCACAGCACGCATCTGCATTTACGTAGAATTTACTGAGCCTGTTAGCTCATAGGTGTCTGTATGGTGTAGGTGACGTTATAGGTGACATCGAGCCAGGTGAGGACGACGTTCCTCCTTCGGACGTATGAGGCAGTTGACGGAGAATGGCCCGTGGGAGTGTGCTGAGCAGTCGGCGCGTTTTGACCCGTGGAGATGTCTGTGTAAGTATTTTGGGGGATTTAATGGATGATACATATGTATAGACGAACATGTTAGGATGTTTGGATATGGATAGATGTTAGGTTCATATTTGATGTTTTAAACGTTTTTGGAAATCTGTTTATAATCTGTGTTTTGATAGTTTTTACTGGAACTGCTTGGAATTTGAAACAGGAGGATTAGACAACTTTTAAACGTATCCGTGCAGTTCGTTTTTAAGAAGTTTTATCGTGTTTAAAATATTATGTTATTTGAGAAATTGTTGCTCTCTGGAATCGGATTCCAGAGAGCAGATCAGATTGTGGTTTTGCTCTCTGGAGTTTCCAGAGAGCACTTGAAAAATAATGGCAGTAGAGAAATGATGAGAGAAGGCGACCGAAGGAACATGGATCGCTGCATGCTGCATGATCGCTGCATGCTGCATGCTGTGCAGCGACCAGTCGCTGCAGCAATGCAGCGACTGGTCGCTGTACGCTGCAGCATATGCAGCGATCAGTCGCTGCATGCTGCAGCGACTGGTCGCTGCCCCTGTGTTTTTAGGGCCGGACAGTTTTGCCCTTCTGATTGTTTTAATCGAAATTAGTTTTTAATTAAATAGTTTTAATTGTTTTATTAACAATTTTATGTTTGTTTTAAATGGTTTTCCAAACAACACTGACGACTTCAATTCCGATTCAGTTTCCGCTTAAAGTGTAAAATAAAATGAAAAATTTATACGGGTAAATGGGTACAGTATTAGGGGTGTTACAATCTTCCACTTTCATGTCTTGCACTTTATATCATCCACTTCATGTCATCCACTGTACGTCTTCCAGTTTATGTCTTCCACTTTTATGTCATCCAGTTTATGTCTTCCACTTTATGTCATGTCTTCCACTCTATGTCTTCCATTTTATGCCTTCAATTTTTGTCTTACCAATTTAAATGTTCAAGATTTTTAAAAGGTTGAAAAAATTTTACATCTAAAAAGTCGAAGTCTGACTTTCGTGACGGTCCCGGCGGGTTGGGGTCGTCACAGTTATGGTATCAGAGCCCCCGGGTTTTAAAAGCGGTTCTGTAAACTGTCTGAATGCGCAATCCGCCACGTGAGATCGCTCCACCAACTGTAAGTGTTTAAGTTTCTGTACCCGTTTTAGTTTATTAAATTGAATTCATTATTATGTATAGGATTTTCATAAAAATGGTGATAGGACGCCAAGGTGAAGTGAATGATAGCGCCAATGCCATTGACCGTTTAACTGAGCTGGTGGGGGTACAGTCCCGCATGGTGGAGCGCATGATGGCGAGGGAGGATAATGAGAATAACAACAACAACAACAATCATGCGAATGCTCCACGTGACACCAGTGGAGACAGATTCCGACAGCTCCAACCGCCTGCATTTGATGGATTATCGACGGACCCAACTCACGCTGAGGAATGAATCCGACAGATTGAACGAATGTTCAGCTACACAGGAGTGGAAGAGAATAAGAAGGTCTTATGTGCCATGTTTCATCTCACCAAGAATGCAAGATTTTGGTGGGACACCATCCAAACAACAACAGTGGGGATGGATTGGAGTGGATTCAAGAGGATTTTCTATGAGAAGTACTTTGATCGCAGTGCGAGGAAGGAAAAGATGATGGAATTCTCTCGGCTGCGGCAATATGGATCGGTGGCCGAGTATGTTCAAAAGTTCGAGTCACTATCTCGCTACGCACCTCATCTGGTGGTCACCGACGAAAACAAAGTACACCAGTTCATCTAAGGTCTGAAGATGGACCTTTTATGGGGAATCACGATCGGGGGTTTTGATGAGGGCCCGTACACAAAAGTGGTGGCCAAGACTTATCAGTTGGAAGCCTTGAAAATGAAGTCTCCGAAACAGAGGGATTCATCAAAGAGATTCCTTCGTGATGCCCCTCAAAAACAACAACGGGGTCAAGATTGGCAACCACAACAGCAACAGAACAGGGGCGTTAAGAGGCCCAATGAGACTGCTGCTTATCAGGACAAGGGGAAAAGACCAATGTGAGCTCCTCAGCTTCCGGTATGTCCGCGTTGCCAGAGAAGTCACATAGGTGACTGCAGGCTCTTTACTGGCCGTTGCTTCCGATGCGACAAAGAGGGCCATCACGTCCGAGATTGCCCTATGCCAGAAAGGTGGCCGAACCGTGCCATGCCAAGGGTGTTCGCTATGATTGAGGATGATGATGACGCCCAGCACACAGCGATCACAGGTGCTATCTTGATTTGTAATTCACCTGCCTATACTTTGTTGGACACAGGGGCCACACATTCGTTTGTGGCAACGGACTTCGTGGGTAGGGAGAAGTTATGTATTGTGCCATCAGATCAACCCTACAGTGTCATGCTACCGTCCGAAGAGTTTATGCACTCCAAGCAGGTAGTGCAGGGCGATATAGTGTCAGTTGGGGACCAGAAATTGCATGCCAATCTTATCATCATCGGTATGAAAGGATACGATGTAATTCTGGGAATGGATTGGCTGTTTAGACATCACGCCACCATTAATTGCAGGTCCGGGCTGGTGTCTTTTAAGCGCCCGAATGAGAAAAAGTTCTCCTATCAGGCTATACCAAAGCAACACATTATGTCTGTTATATCCTCCTTGATAGCTCAACAGCTGATGAGGTCAGGATATGTCGGATTTCTTGCCCACATAGTGGATGTTCAAAGGCAAGGTGAGGTAGAACTTCAAGATATTCCGGTAGTCCGAAACTTCTCAGATGTTTTCTTAGATGACTTACCTGCCACCGGATCGCGAGATTGAGTTCGAATTTGAAGTATGTCCTGGTGTTGAACCGGTATCGAAGAATCCATACCGTATGGTGCCAATAGAGCTGAGGGAGTTGAAGACTCAGCTAAAGAAATTGGTGGACAAGGGATTCGTACGCCCTAGTTTCTCTCTGTGGGGCGCTCCTGACTTGCTTGTTAAGAAGAACGATGGGTCCTTACGTATGTGCATTGATTATCGTGAGCTGAACAAGTTAACCATCAAGAATAAGTACCCGTTGCCGAGGATCGACGACTTGTTTGACCAGCTACAAGGGGCTCAGGTATTTTTGAAGATTGATTTGCACTCCGGTTATTATCAACTGAAGGTTAGGGCCAGTGATATTCCAAAGGACCACTTTTAGGAGCCGATACGGACACTATGAATTCTTGGTGATGTCGTTTGGGTTGACTAATGCCCCGGCAGCATTTATGGAACTGATGAACAAGATATTCCATGATTTCTTGGATAAATTTGTGATCGTCTTCATCGACGACATCTTGATCAATTCTTGTAATGAAGGAGAGCACGAAGAGCACTTGGCGATTGTGCTATCGACGTTGAGACAACACCAATTGTACGCTAAATTGTCAAAGTGTGAATTCTGGTTGAGCATGATTAACTTCCTAGGCCATGTGGTGTCTGCATAAGAAGTGTCTGTGGATCCGGCCAAGATTCAAGTTGTGAAAGAATGGCCGAGGCCGAGGAATGCCAGTGAGGTACGGAGTTTTATTGGGCTAGCTGGTTATTACAGAAAGTTTATCAAGGGATTTTCTGTGATAGCAAAGCCTATGACCAGCTTAACGAGGAAAGACATCAAGTTCAAGTGGTCTGAAGCTTGCAAAGAGAGTTTTCAGACGCTTAAGCAGAAGTTAACCACTACTCCTTTTGTTGGTATTTCCGGTAGAAGACGGCAAATTCAGTGTATACTGTGATGCGTCAAAGGTTAGTTTTGGATGCGTATTAATACAGGAGGAAAAAGTGGTGCCATACGCGTCCAGGCAATTGAAGAATTATGAGCAAAACTACCCTACTCACGATCTGGAGTTAGCGGCAGTTGTCTATGCACTGAAGGAATGGAGACACCACTTATATGGACAGTCATGTGAGATGTTTTCTGATCACAAGAGTTTGAAGTATATATTTACCCAGAAAGAGTTAAACATGAGGCAACAGCGGTAGCTCGAGTTTGTAAAAGATTATGACATCGAGATCAAATACCACCCCGGGAAAGCTAATGTGGTAGTCGATGCGTTGAGCAGGATACCGGCTACTATACAACAAGCTATGTCGGCCGTATCAATGCCTTTGAAGACAGAAATTCAGAAGTTCGATATGGAGATAGTTTCCGAGTTATCGGCCGTGCTGGCGGATCTGACATTACGGCCAACCATTCTGGATTGAATTAAGGAAGCCCAAAAGGTCAATTCGAAGCAAATGGCCGATATAGTGAGCAAGTTGCCTATGGCCTCTTCCGAGTTCAGTCATTTGGGAGATGGTATTCTGAAGTTCAAAAATAGGTGGTACGTACCGAAAGATGAAGAGCTACGAAAGGATATTTTATCGGAAGCCCACTCGTCTTTTTTCTCAGTACATCCAGGAAGCACGAAGATGTATCGAGATTTGAAATTTCACTTCTGGTGGCCAAATATGAAGAACGAGGTCGCCAAATATGTGGAGTCTTGTGTGGTATGTCAACAAGTGAAGGCTGAGCATCAACGACCAAGTGGAACACTTCAGCCTCTCCCGATCCTTGAATGGAAATGTGAGAACATCACTATGGATTTCGTTGTTGGCCTACTGAGGACGGCTAGGGGCCATAATAGCATATGGGTCATAGTGGACAGACTGACGAAGTCGGCCCATTTTCTACCTGTGAAGATGACCTTCTCTATGGATCAATATGCAGAGCTGTATATTAACGAGATTATTAAGCTGTATGGAATACTGGTGTCAATCGTCTCTGACCGGGATCTTAGATTTACGTCGAGGTTTTGGAAATTACAAAGCTCCTTAGGTACTAAGTTAAATTTCAGCACGACATTTCATCCACAGATGGACGGACAATCCGAGAGGACGATTCAAATACTAGAAGATATGTTAAGGTCGTTCGTGTTGGAATTTCATGCTCCTTGGAGTAAATATTTGCCGTTAGTGGAGTTCTGTTATAATAATAGCTACCAGGCTACGATCGGTATGGCCTCGTATGAGGCTCTTTATGGTAGAAAATGCTGATCTCCATTGTGTTGGGATGAAGTTGGAGAATCCAGGCTTGTCGGCCCCGAGTTATTACAGCAGATGTCTGAGACAGTGGCTACTATCAGACAACGGATCGGTACTGCTTAGAGTCAACAAAAAAGTTATGCGGATCAGAGGAGAAAAGACTTAGAATTCACTGAAGGCGATGAAGTATTCCTGAAGGTGTCGCCTTTCAAGGGCGTGATGAAGTTTGGTAAGAGAGGGAAGCTCAGTCCAACGTTCGTTGGGCCATTTCCCATCTTAAAAAGAGTTGGAAGCAGAGCTTACAGACTACAGCTGCCAGCGTCCATGAATGGAGTTCACAACGTTTTTCACGTTTCGATGCTGAAAAAATATATACGAGATTCTACTTAGATCGTGGAACCAGTGGACATAGATATCCAGTCGACGCTGGCATACGAAGAAAGGCCCGTAAAGATTTTAGATTCTTCGATCAAGGTGTTGCGCAAGAGGGTGATCCCATTGGTGAAGGTTCTATGGCGCAACCATAATGTGGAGGAGGCCACTTGGGAGAGACAACGGGACGTTAGGGACCGATATCCGAAACTATTTGTTTAAGCAAATTTTGGGGACCAAAATTCTGTTATGGTGGGTGGAATGTAACACTCGGCATTTTGGCCATGTAATAATCCCTAGAATTGTTGGGCGAGATTAAATTGCCATTAATATATAAATATTTTATTGGGAGTTTTTGGGATGTTAAGTGGAAAAGTGAATTTCGGGAAAACCGAATTGGCGAACTAAATAACGAATTAGTTAAAAGTCAATGGAGGATCAATTTTGGAAGGCAATTAAGGTAGTTGAGACGAAACCAATGGATGATTAACACTTGTCAAGCTTGTTGAGGAAGCCATGCTCCCTCTTCCTCTTCCTCTTCCTCTTTTCTCTTCTCTTCTACGAGAAATCCATTTCATTTTCTTCTCCCTGCCTTTTTCTCTCTTCTAGACGACGAGTGGTGATTTTTCTAGCCCCCTTTTCCGATTTTTCCACCCATATTCTTCGTTTAAGGTAATCCTCTTCTTAAGTTAACGAGTTTAGGTTAGTTATTCGTTAGTTTTGTTAAGTTTAAGGGTTAATAGTCTGATATACACACTATAGGTTCGTAAAATCGCCAAGGACGTACGTGCGAGGCTTGCAACTCCACAGCAACAAGTAAGTTCATACGTGTAGGTTGGCCCTTAAGGCCCTACATCACGGAAATACTAGGTTTTTGGTTGTTGGGTAGTTAGGTCGTAGGTTATGTTCTAAGTTAAATGTGTTTTGCTTTGTTATCCGGTAGCCTGTTTATGTTTTGCGTTGTTATCCAGTAGCCTATTTATGTTACGTTTAAGCACTGTATATGTTCATGCATACACGTTTTCCTGAAAGTCATGTAAATGTTTTATACACGTGATTTGTAGTTCTAGATGAGCATTATAATGAAGCATAGTATTATGATGCATGAAATTGTGTTTGTACACCCACCAACGTTAAAACAATGTCTAAAATAATATTTATTATAGACCAATTCTGTTATTTTTGCAAACTTTAAGTATACGTTCTCAGTATTACTAGCATAAATATGTCTAATTTAAGTTGAAATTTGTATAATTTTTTTTTTCAATTTTATCTCAAAACGGTTTTTTTTTCACTTTTTTTTTTGTATAATTTTCCTTCCGTGATGGCAAAAAAAGGAAATGGAGATAGATTAAACAAATAATTAGTCCTAAAAATATAAAAGAAAAGTTCATGGATCTTTAAATAACTTTTTATTAAATAAAAAAAAAATATGGGAGTTCGAATGAAGACACAAAAAAACAACTATACTCATCGCACTAATTACGACTCTTTGACTCTCGCTTTTTTGAGATTCTTAAATCTGCTACCATTTTTATTTTAAGTAAATTACATTTCAGGCTAGCTTAGAAAAGCTTATGTGACAGCCCGAGACCCGATCGGGGTTCGAGAGCCATCACACCGGACATTTTATAAAAACGTGGACTATATTTTTTTTGAACTTTACTTTTAAAACTTTAACAGAAAACAGAATCGAAGACAGCAAACCTATTAATATTTCGGCTCTTAAAACTTTACGGAGAGAGAAAACTTTCTCTGGAAATGAAACTGGAAAACATATTAGAAGTCGGACTTCAGAAATAAATGGCAGGAATAAAACAAAAAACAGGAGGCAGGGAGAAATGGAAACGGTAAACAGAAATAATTTGGACGTGAAAACAGGAAGTCATAAAACAGAATTGGACGATTGAAACAGGAAGACAGAATACAGGGAAAACAGTAAGAACAGGATAATTTGGACGTTTTAGAAAAGAATTCAGAATGGACGATAGACATGCAGGAGAAGACCTAAAAAAAAGAGAACATAAATCTGTCGACTAACAGGGGCCTGTGGACGTTTAAATTTAAAAGTAGAAACAGTAGACAAACCAAAGCTGTGGACATTTAAAAGTCGATGATTGGAAACAGAAAACGACAAAAGTTCGTGGACGTTTGAAGTCAGAGGTAAAATGGACGCAGGAGTCCGTGGACGTTTGCACTAAAAGACAGAAGCAGTGGACACAGAAGTCCGTGAACATTTGCACTAAAAGACAGAAGCAGTGGACACAGAAGTCCGTGGACATTTGGGCTAAAAGACAAACACAGTGGACACAGGAGTCCGTGGACATTTGAGCTAAAAGACAAAAAGCAGTAGACTTTTAGACTTAGCCGAATATGTGCAAACCCGAAGGACAGAAACTGAAAAGCATAGTGGATGTTGAAAGGTAGAAGGCAGAATGGACGACTGTTTTGAAGAAAGTGTGGACCACTATCTTCAAAGGCAGCTTGGACTTTTAAGAAAAGAAGAAGGCAGGATGGACGATAAAACAGAAGGTAGGATGAACGACTATTTTAACAGAGGGCGTGGACGACTGAGCCCAAAGGCAAAATGGACCATTATTTTAAAGGCATAATGGGCGTGGACGACTGTTTTACAGAAGAGAATGACAACTGTTTTACTGAAGGCAGAAGTGATTGTGGACGACTAACACTTAGCCAAAATAAAAGACAGAAACCAAAGGCAAAATAGACAACAGAAACTGGAGGCAGTATGGACGACAGAATTGAAAGACAACATTTAACAGAAGAACTTATAAACAGAAGGCACAAAGACAGAAGACATAAAACTCAAAACAGAGTCTGTACACGGTTATTAAATCTCAGAAGCTGTACAGAACTTGACATAAACTTCAAAATATACAATTGTTATAACAGAGGTTTTAAAAACATTTACACAGATCTTAAACATCCCAAAAGCTGTACAGATATGACATACACTTTTAAAAAACACCCCCAGGTCCAAACGCGTCTGACTGCCACAACCACCCCGCGAGAGCTTGAACCACCAACCACCTATTCGTCGGTCTGAGGCACAAAATCCTCATCCACGGGTTCAGTACCTACATCAGAGAGTTCAGAGCTCAGTAAGAACATATCAGAAATAAATGCAGTGATGCATATGCTATGCATGAACTTTTCGGAATACAGTGACATTACAAAACATTACTTTTATCTGTCAGAAAGTGGAGCTTATAGGAGAACAGGCGTAACAGAAGTGCACTATCAGGCACTAATAACTCAGAACAGAACACCAGTCTCCGTCCCACACTTAACCGGTACATTACAGTCAGATTTTCATTCTTTTTAACTTCAAAACTGTGCACAGAAAACTTTTGCATGTCTTTCAGAGAAAACGTATATGCATGAATGGTGCCTGAACTTAAACTGGCAGATAACAGAAATAAGACAACAGACAACAGAAAATATAGACATCTCAGGACATAACCTAACTTTTCTACCCAAAACAACCCCGACAGAATTGAAAACCTAGTACTTCCGTGATGTAGGGCCTTAAGGGCCGAATCTATGCATATGAACTTACCTTTTTTGCTGGAATGTAGCAAGCGTGAACACACAAACACAGTGGTTCACGAACCTACAGCAAGTAAAATCGGTCATAAACCCTAAACTTCTCAAAATCAGTAAATAGTGTAGTTAAACTTGTTAACTACCGACGAGAATTACTTTCACTGAAGAAAACAAAAGAATGCAGGAGAAACAAAGTGTGGAACTTTGTTTCAGTCGCCTAGAAGAGAGAAAACAGAGAGGAGCTTCACGTAAGAGTGAAGAGAAGAGAGGAAGAGGAGGAAGAAGACATAGCTTCTTCAACAAGCTGCCACTTGCCATTCATCCATTGGCTTCCTCCCACCAACCTTAATTCCATCCCAATTTACCCCTTCATCCATTTCTAACTAATGGTTTTGTTTACTTATTCATTAGTTTGGTTTTTAACTAATGGATGTTTTGGTTACACCTTGGTTTAGTTTTCCACTAAACATTCCAACAATTTAACCAAAACATACATTATATCAACATAAACCTAATCCCGTTCGACAATTTGAGGGATAATTTTCCGGCCGAAAATGCCGGGTGTTACAGCTTAGGCCAGCACAGAAAAACATAGCCTTGGCGGCCACCCGTCCATAGCCAACTCCAAACCAAACCAAACCAAATCTAGGCCCTTTAGCCAAGCCCTACCGTCCTAGCCTAGCCAGAGCACAGCCATCTCAAAGACCCCTACCCTAGTGGCTAGCAGCCACTACTAGACCAGCCCAGATCAGAACTCAGCTCAGACCCATTCTAGGCCACCACAACCCACCCAACCTTAACAAGAACCCAACCTACAGACTTTGCAAGCCCAGAGCCAGAGCGAAGCCAAACCAAGAGAAAGCCCACAAAAAACAAGCTCACCCGACCCAGCCCGACCAAAACCAGTCTTAGTGAGAGACCAGCAAAGCCCACCTAGCCACAATCAAGGCGAGAACCTGATCCAACCAAGACCACTCCTGCCCAGCCCAGCTTCCGTATTTATAGATTAAAGTAGAATTCTAAAGAATAATCTTAGCTTTGAATTTGTGTCATTATTACTAAAGCTAGGTGTCATTTATAATTGATTTTTATTTATTTATTTATTTAAATAATACAATACTTTAAATAAAAATTAAAAAAAAAAAGAATATCTCGATCATTTTTAGGCCGTCACAGGACTTACCCAGACGTTGACTCAACTTTGACCTAAGCCCTCGTATTTTCACATGAAATTTTTTATTTTTACTTGACAATTTAAAGGAAAATGAAATTAAACAATTGACCCACCTCTATCGATCTTTAGGGTCTAACTTTGACTTAGACATTTTTAGCATAAATATTTCGACTTTTAAAATATTAAAACGAGGCTAAAACCATTTTTCGATAAAGTGTCGACTCGGTTTTTGGGTCCTTAAAATCTTTTAAAATACGTGGGGGTCGCTCGTAAAATACGTTTAAAAAGTATCGTAAAAAATCGAATTGAAACGTGTTTTAAAAAGTCAATTTAAAAAAAAAATGCATTTGCGCTGTTTGGGCGACAAGCGCGTGAGGTGGATACAACAGGGTCTTGTCTTCAAACTTGAATTCTATTTTTAGGCCTCTATATATATATATAAATTACAATTTAATTTCATTTATTCACGGCCAATAATTATTTGCATCAATTAAGAAAAACAAAGAAGAAGCCTTTTAGTCACATTTTATTTGGTTCAGTCACTCAGTAGTCCACCCTACACCTTCGGAGTACTTTTATTCAACAACTTTAAAAAAATCCAACGTAGTCTGCAAATTACTAGCCTAATTCAAAAGAAAACTACGAATAAAAAGGAAAAAACCTCATTTGGTAGTTCGAAATGACAGACACAATAGAGTAAATGGGAAAGGGAGCTATTAAGTACGGTTGTGGACGACTGCATAGTTATTCTCTTAGCGAACGACAACAGCAACTATTGGCCGATTAGGTAGAGGCTGCGATTTTTCTCTACATTTCAACGGTGGGGAAACAGGGCAGAGAAAGAAACGTTAAATTTTCTCCTTTTTTTTTAGTTTCTTTTACCAAAAATTGTAAATTTTCACAAAAAGAGCACACCTTAAACCTAATTTTCACACTAAATAGTTAAGAAAATTAATATTTTCACACTAAATAGTTAAGAAAATTAATTGAAATATTAAGATTTTTTTTTTGAGAAAGATTATTTCCAATCCAAGTTATCTAAATTTCAACATTAAAAAGGAAAACGAAGTAAAAAAAATATATTCATTGACTTAAAAACACTGTAATTACCTTTTCAATGTATAAAAAAATATATAATAATTTCTCTAAAAAAGAATCATACTTTAAAAATCAATGGACACACTTGTGTTTCTGTTTCAAAGCATGCATGTTTAAGAATAAATCAATGGAGGAGACATTTTGTTACGACCCGGGAGGGGGCCTAATAGAAACGTCAAGTTAAACGATCAACCTCAGGGAGGTCCACTGAACCTAAGGCTAAGTGCGGAAGATTTAACATTGATCCAGGACCTCCTCGAAGCAACAAATATGAGACTACAAACAATCATAGAAATACAAGATAAATGAAATGTAATCACATGCCAAAATAAGGTACAATCTCGAATATCTTCTTACGTATTACAAAGTGATAGAAAAATAATAGGTGAGATTACGAAAATCCAGCACGAATAGAGCTCACCACCTTCTTTTTCTTGAAAAGGGAAAGTCGATAGGATGAGTGACAAACTCAGTATAGGATATTATACCTACCACTATTCTACATAATGAGGCGTATAGACAAACAAAAGAAGTTACGTTGGGATTATCAGAGCAATACCCCCCAGAAGGGCAGAGATCACACTAGACAAGGTCTCGCAAGGGGAAGACAAGAGACACCAACTAGGAGAGATCCCATAACCACTCACCCTGAAGATTGCAGGGACCGCTCAATGGACTTACCAAGCCAGCAGTGACCCAATAACCACTCACCGTGGGCCATCGTGGAAACCGCACAATGGACTTACCAAACCAGGGGGAATCCAATAACCACTCACCGTGGGCCATCGTGGAAACCGCACAATGGACTTAACGAACCAGGAGGGATTGGATAACTACTCACCGTGAGCCATCGCGGAAACCACACAACGGGCTTACCAAACTAGGGGAAATCCAATAACCACTCACCGTGGGCCATCATGGAAACCGCACAATGGACTTACCAAACCAAGGGGAATCCAACAACCACTCACCGTGGGCCATCGTGGAAACTGCACAATGGACTTACCGAACAAGGAGGGATTAGATAACCACTGGACCCCGGGCCGCCGAGACACGTGCTAAGGCACACCAAGAAGGACAAACCACTCAACCCTAGGCCTAAGGGGGCCACGCAGTGGACTTATCATACAAGTAGGGACAAACAACCACTCAACCCTGGGCCACTGGGTCATGCGCGCTAAGGCACGCCAGAAGGGACGAACCACTCAACCCTGAGCCTGTACAGCATGACAGGCAAAACCACCTGATACTCTTAGCTTATGGACATACCTAAGAGTGCCAGACGGTTATCTCTAGTATCACATCCTTAAGCGAGGAGTATTGCAACATCCTTAAGAGAGGAGTATCGCATTGACTGGCCAAAACCCCCTGATACTCTTAGCGTATGAACATACCTAAAAGTGCCAGACGGTTATCTCCAGTATCACATCCTTAAGCGAGGAGTATGACATCATCCTTAAGCAAGGAGTATCGCATCGACTTGGCAAAACCCTCTGATACTCTTAGCATATGGACATACCTAGGAATGTCAGACGGTTATCTCCAGTATCACATCCTTAAGCGAGGAGTATCGCATCATCCTTAAGCGAGGAGTATCGCATCGACTGGGCAAAATCCCCTGATACTCTTAGCGTATGGACATACCTAAGAGTGTCAGACGGTTATCTCCAATATCACATTCTTAAGCGAGGAGTATCGCATCATCCTTAAGCGAGGAGTATCGCATCATCCTTAAGCGAGGAAAATCGCATCATCATTAAGCGAGGAGTATCGCATCGACTGGACAAAACCCCCTGATACTCTTAGCGTATGGACATACCTAAGAGTGTCAAACGGTTATCTCCAGTATCACATCCTTAAGCGAGGTGTATCGCATAATCCTTAAGCGAGGAGTATCGCATCGTCTGAGCAAAACCCCCTGATACTCTTAGCGTATGGACATACCTAAGAGTGCCAGACGGTTATCTCCAGTATCACATCCTTAAGCGAGGAGTATCGCATCATCTTTAAGCGAAGAGTATCGCATCAACTGGGCAAAACCCCCTGATACTCTTAGCGTATGGACATACCTAAGAGTGTCAGACGGTTATCTCCAGTATCACACTTCAAATAGCCCAGCAGAAAACCAATGCATGAATAAAATCAAATGCGGGTACAAAACCATCTGCATGCCAAACATGATAAATCTCTTGGAAAATCTCAAATACAGCCCATCGGCAAGGCAAGTAAAACATAGCATCTACAATCCACTAGCCAGTATGAATCAGTCCAAAGTATACATGTCGCAATATGCAAAATGCTTGTGTTTTTAAAACGGTCGACATCAATATCAGTGGTAATCTACCAAAAGAATATATATATATATATAATAATCCATACCTTTGAGGCAAGTCTTCCTATTCTCGGTAAACTGTGACTCCTCAGGAATTGTCTCGAACTCAGCAAAATCCTTTGAGTCTGAGAGTCGAAGCAAATGAGGAACACCGATAAGTCCAATCGGGTTTAGAAACGATATAAACTGCGAACCGGGGCGAATACGGGCCCAAATGGTTCGGGTTGACTTTTGATCAAAAGTCAAAGTCAATGGTCAAAGTCAATTGTTGACTTTGACTGACCGGACCGGTTCGGGTCCAGACCGGTTCGGGTCGGACCAGTTCGGGTTAAGTTGAACCCAAATTGGTCGGGTCTGGTTCGGGTCCAACTAAATCGGTTCGGGTTGGTCCGGGTCGGATCGATTTGATCCGGACCAACCCGTTCCAACTGGGCTCGGGCTAGACCCGGCCCAAACCCAAATCAGGTTGGACCAGAAATCCCCAACTGGGCCCAGGTAGAACCCGGCCCAGAAAGGCTGTTTGGTCAGGGCCTGGGCTTAGTCCAACCCAACCGACTCAACTCGGCCTTGGGCCTGAGTCAACTCGGCCCATTGCTCGAGTTGACTCAACCCACAGCCGAGTTGACCCGGCCGGCGACTGCCGAACGTCGACGACACGCCGGCAAACCACCGACGACCACTCATTGCCCGAAAATCGAGTTTTCTAACATGTTTTTTGTCAAATTTCGTTTCCAACGCGTTTCTAACCACTTTTCGAGTCGATCCCTGCCAAACACACCGAGAAATCAATCCCAAAAACTCAGATCTAACAAAACCTAAAATCCGAAACTTCTCGGGCAAAAATCGAGAGAAGGAGGGATTACCTTCGAAAACGCTCTTCACAAACGTTGATCTACTCTTCGAGACGAACGTTTTAACACCAAAATTGCACCGAACGAAGGTCGTTCCAACGTCGGCGATTTCTCCCTCTGTTGTGGTTTCTGTCGAGAGAGAGAGAACAATAAGGTTTTTAATAAAACCTTATTGTTTTAACTTTTTATTTTATATTATTTTCTTTTATTTAATTCTTTTATTTAATTTACAATAAAATCATTCAACGTTATGTTTCTCGATTTCAATTTTTACCGAAAATTAGCCTAAATTGATCTCAAATTTACATTTAAATATTCGCGAAAAATTTATTCAAATTTTACAAACACTAAAATTTTGCGGGTTTTACACATTTTTTCTAATTTATTTCTGAAATCTAGTCCTGATGACCCATCTCTGAATATTCATATGAAGACGGACTTGGACAATTAAAACAAGTTTCAGCAACTAAATCTTAATCTTAATTTGTCTTCGAATCCATTCAATAACACAACCTAGTTATATAAATGGTAATACAGTCAAGAACAAGATGTTCTTCTACTACTAAATCTTAAATCAGGGGCAATTAGGGTTTCTACCAGGGCCACCATAGAAGAGCCCCAACCGGCAACCATCGCTCTTACTCGTCCGAACATCGTAGCAATTCGGTTGCTCGGTGAAAGTGCCGATATCTCGAGGAATTCTCAGATTATTAAAGCCATCAACATACTGAATGTTTCTGAAATAACCAGCTTTGCCAAATCCTTCTTCTCTGTTCTTCCATTCCAGCTAACAATCTGGAAGTTTGTTATCAGCTTTCCTCTTCTCAAGGGTATGAAGAAAACATTTGAGGAAAGAGTTTTAAAAAATGTAGAGAGAGAAAGAGAGGAGAGAGAGATAAGGGGAGGCATGTGAAGAGAAGGCCATATTTAGGAAAGAAGAGTAGGGAAATGAGAGTTTGGGATCTGGACCACTTGCCATGGAAAGTAGAGGCACTTTTCTTCAACATTTTTCATGGGTTTGGATTCCAACCTCCCTCCCTCCCTCCCTCCCTCCCTCCCTCTCCCCAGATAACACTCACCAGCTAACACGAGTGTTTAACTTCTTAAGTAATCTTATCGTTTTTACCTCATTAAAACTTGAATATTTAAAACTTGAAAAGTGAGTAGTATGGACGACCACACTGACCTGCAAAACCCAGTCCAGTTCCGTCAGCCTAGTCTTGCCACTCAGCCCAACAAGACAACCAAGGCCATACAGCCCAGCCTAGTTTACTTCAACCCGGCCCGACTTAGCACATCTACACTAACCCAGCCCAGTTCTACCAAGCCCTGCCCATCTAGCAACCCGACCCAGCCCAACTTTGTCAAGTCCAGGCCAGCCCAGTTTATCCTGCCAGGTTTGAACCCAGCATACCTGGACCAAACCCAGCACGCCAGTACCAAATCCAGCACAGCCTAAGCCGACCGAACTTAGCCAGAACCTGGCCCAGACCAATCTAGTCAGAACCAGACCAATTAAAGATCCCCAAACGCAGTCCATTCCAGTACCAACCCATCGACCTAGCTCGGCTCTTTCCACCGTCTTTGAGCCCACCTCTTACATGGACAAAGTCCAAGTCCACAATCATTAAGGTATCATAAAAATCATCTCTCCTTGAAATTAATGGGATGAGTCATGAGAGAAAGAGAAATAAAAGGCATAAAATAAGGATTAAGTGCAAAAAAAAAAGCTGAACTATCTAAAAGGTGCAGAAAAAAACTTAAAGTTTGGAAAGTGCAAAATAAAGCTTCGCGGGTGACCGCTGACCCTCCGCAGAGGGTGCAGCGGGTACCCGCCCCATTGAGCGGGTACCCGCTTGACGCGGGGGGTCACGCGGGTAACCGCTGACCCTCCGCATCCGCATTTAGTTGGCACTAAAATTAGTTTTTTAAAAAAATACTAAACGATACGCAATTTACTTGCAATTTTTATCACATATTCTCTATATTATGAAAAGATAATCTGAAAATTTTTCGTGATTTTCTAACACTTGCACGATTTATTGTAATTTTATTTAATTATTTTATAAAATAATTATAATAAATCATGCAAGTCTTAGAAAATCACAAAAAGTTTTAGATTATTTTTTCATGTTAAAGAAAACATGTAGTGAAAATTTTAAGTAAACTTAATATCGTTTGATAGTTTTGTAAAATTAATATATAAAGTAAAGAAGAAACTAAGATTAATTTTAAGAAATATACCAAACGATATTTCTTTTACTTGAAATTTTCACTACATATTTTCTTTAACATGAAAAAATAATCTAAAAATTTTTGTGATTTTCTAACACTGGCATGATTTATTATAATTATTTTATAAAATAAATAAATAAAATTATAATAAATCGTACAAGTGTTAGAAAATCACGAAAATTTTCAGATTATCGTTTCATAATATGGAGACACATGTGATAAAAATTACAAGTAAATTGCATATCGTTTATTATTTTTTTAAAAAATTAAATTTAGTATCACCTAAATGCGGATGCGGAGGGTTAGCGGTTACCCGCGTGACCCCCAGCGTAAGGCGAGTACCCACTCAATGGAGCAGGTACCCGCTGCACCCTCTGCGGGGGGTCACCGGTCACCCGCGAAGCTTTATTTTGTACTTTTCAAACTTTAAACTTTTTTCTGCACTTTTTAAATAGTTCAGCCTTTATTTTTTTGCACTTAATCCTAAAAATAAATATTCTCTTCATATATTCCAATAAAGTGTGATATAAATGTGTGTGGTTCTATAAATTAAATTATATATCAACGGTAGGTACCCTGAAAAATTATATTAATTTACAATTAAAACACCTTAATTCCTCTAATTATCAAAGATTAAATAGCGCATCAATTCGGTCAGTCCTTATGACGTGTCATTCCATTATTTGTGTAATTAATCTATAGTTTTGAGTTTTGAGAATAATTCAATATTTAATAATAATACTTCCTAGTCTCTTCCTTTGCCTGAAAATTCAAAAAGATTATAATATTATTTCTCAAAATACAGATCACCAACTGATGGGAAAAACTCAGAAGTAACTTTTGTAGCAAATTGAGATCATATTATCAATGGAAAGTTTACATTTCTCTTCAGAATTTGTACAAGAATCACGCATACATATTCACAAAACGTAAAACTTCGTAGCTGCCAACGTTACCGGAACCGACACTGAGAAAAATACCAAGCACGATCTTGAGTTTATGTGTTTTTCGTGTCATCCAGCAAGTGTGTACTTCTACCGCGGGATACGAGCCCGAAATCTGCTCGACTGCAAATAATCGAACGAGAGAATAAGATTGCGGGGACTATACGGTTCGTAATATTCGTAACGAAGAAAAAAATAGATCATAAATCGAAGTTCGAACTTTGTGAAAGCCGAAATAGGTGCATTTGCTATCGTAGGGTGAGATGTTGTTGAAATATTGAACTGAGATACTGCCGTTGCTACCACGTTCAGTCCCTGGAGAAGCACTACTTCTTGAGCTTAGTCCTGGAAGATCAGTTGTAAATTTTTTGATTTTGGACCGTTTTCATCTGTTTGGTTTGGCCTTATTTTTCTGTAATTTTAAAAATTAAATTAATAAATATATAAATAGAACAAGAGGGTCTATCCTGCCACCTAAACTTGGAACGTTTCCATGATGGAAACCAAAAAGAAAAAGGTGTTAAAATTTCCAAAAACTAATTATTTCTGAACTCGAAAAATAATTATTTCAATTTTGTACAAAAGTGATTCATTAGCTGTAACGACCACAGCCCGGCCCACAGCCTTCAGGCCCAGAAGATCGAGCCCAGAAGTCGTGCATCACTGCCACGTGGGGTCCCTCAGGCTGTACCACGTGTACTCACGATCTTCCCACCCCTGCAGTGGGTGGGAAGATCGTGAGTACACGTGGTACAGCCTGAGGGACCCCACGTGGCAGTGATGCACGACTTCTGGGTTCGGTCTTCTGGGCCTGAGGGCTGTGGGCCGGGCTGTGGTCGTTACATTAGCTGTTAAAAAGCAAAGAAATATTATAATGAAAGCAAAAGAAGCCAATAATTGGACCAGCCTAGGCTAAGGTGTGTTGGGGTGCCTACCATGGAATAGGCTGAGTTGCTAGGCTGTGATAGGGGATCGGCTAATCTGTTTCAATTCAACGCGGGCTGGGAACGTTAGGCTAAGCTAAGGTGGCTGGTATGGACTGGTTCTATTGGGCTGGGTGGGGATAAGGGCTATTGGAATGGGCTAGTTTCGTGGGCTGATTCAGGTCCATGCGGGCTGTCCAGACTGTTGGAATAAGGGGGGTTAGGATGGCATGGGTTAAGCTTATGGACTGGGTTATGGTTCTAATGGGCTGATAAGCACACATGAACATGACCCAGTCTACCCAAGCCAGCTCACTCCATCAGCCCAGGCCATCCCATCCATCTCCCAACCCAACCACCTTACCACAGTCTAACCCCATTTCACATTATTAGTCCAGCCCAGCCCAGTTCCCCTGAAGAGCGCAGCCCATCATTTCCCAAGATAAGCTCACTCGAATCCAGCCCAACCGTTTCTAGCCAAGCCCATTCAAGCCATCGTCCCAAGCCCAGCCCACTTCCCATCAAAGCCCATTAAAATACAGCACAGTTCACTCGAACTTAGTCCAGTATGTTTACGCCATACGAACAAAGCCTAGCCCTGCATTTATAGCACAACCAAGCCCATACAATTACAAAAAGCCGACTTCCTAACAAGCCCATTTAAGCCCAATAGAAATCCCAGCCCAGCCCAGTTATCCAACCCAAATGAACAAAGCATAGCACACTTCCCCCAGCATGTCCAGCCCAACATAGCCCACTCAATCAAAACCAGCCCATCCCTAGCAATGTCCAGCCCAACCAAGCCAATCCAACACTAGCACACGTGCCGACAAAGCCCATTCAAGTCCACTGTAGCTCTCCATCTTACTCAGGCCTAGCCCAAGACTAGAAAAATACCAAGCCCAGTATCTCCAGTCCG
The DNA here is from genome assembly GCA_022432975.1 of Begonia masoniana. Classification (NCBI taxonomy): domain Eukaryota; kingdom Viridiplantae; phylum Streptophyta; class Magnoliopsida; order Cucurbitales; family Begoniaceae; genus Begonia; species Begonia masoniana. The sequence goes on from CM039502.1 coordinate 18,361,362, forward strand.
CTCCATCCAACTCGATCCAATACAAAAAGCCCAGCCCATTCCAAAACAATCGGATCCCTAGCCCACTCCAGCCCACAATATACAGCTTAACCAATACCACGATCCCAACCGAGCCTACCCAAAATGATCCTCACCCAATCCAGCCAACTTGATGCTAGCCCAGCCGACCCAAATCCAGACCAACAAATGTCACTTGATCATAGCCCAACTCAGTCCAACTCGATTGTAGCCCAGCATATCCAGAAGAACGAAGCCTGGCCCAATGCTAGCAAAACCCAACCCAGAAAAGCCCATTAAATACCAACTCATCCCTCTCTATTGTGTGGGAAATGGAGGGATGCGCTGGTATTGAGTGGGAAAGGGTGAGCTGGGCTAGGAGCTAGTGTGCTGGGTTGGTCTAGGATCAAGTAGGCTTCGCTGGGATCGAGTGTAAATATGTTCTTGAGAGGGGTGTGTTAGGCTGGTCTGGGCTGGTATAAGATCAGGAGCGAGTTGGCCAGGCCGAGATAGAAGGATGGCTGGGGATGCAAGTGGGCTGAGCTGGGATAGGAGTTGGCTAGGCTGCGGTAGGAGCCAGTGGGCTAGGCTAGGATATAAAGGAATGGCTGGGCGGAAGGAGTGGGGTTTTCTGGAGTGGGGAATGGCTGGTCCCTAGTGGGAAATGCTATGCTGGGCTAAGATAAAAAGACCTGGGATAGAGTAGTAGTGCGCTGGGCTACGATAGAGGGATGGGCTGGGATAGCATAGATTGTGTTGGACTGGGCTAGAAGCGATTGAGGTGGGCTTGGCTTGGAGCGAGTAGAGATCCGTTCTTGAGAGGGCTGGGTTAGTCTGGTCTGGGCTAGGTTCTGCTTGATATGCTGGGCTGGGCTTTCATAGAAACGGATGGGCTAGGCGGGGAGCGAGTGGGCTCTGCTAAGCTAAGACGAAGTGGGCTAGGCTGGGAGAGAGTGGTCTGGGCTAGGCTAGGAAAGAGAAAAAGAGGGATGGCTAGGCTAGGAGCGAGTGGCTAGGCTAGCTAGGAGAGAGTTGGCTGGGCAAAAAGAGTGGGCTAGGAGCGAGTGAGCTAAGGCTAGTAAGGAGTGTGCTTGTCTGGGGTGGGCTAGGAGCGAGTGGGCTGGCCATTGCTATGAGCGACGTCTTGGGAGCGAGTTGCTGGGATAGTGTGATGGGCTGGGCTAGGAAAGAGTTATCTGGGATATTTTTGCTTCCGAGTCTATCTCGTTCTCTCCTTTCACTCATTTAAGTCAGTCTTCAGTTTTAAGAATTTCAACGTCCTCTTGTTCAGGTTTTTGTGATTATCTTGAATGTGTATGTACGACAAAGTTTGAATACTAAAAAGAGAGAGTGAAAGAGAACAAGTCTCTGTAATTTTGTGTTTATTGAGGACCAAAACTGTAAATTACTAGTTTATAAAAGGATAACATATGCAAATTAACTAGCTTGATTCTTCCTTGGAAATATATAATCTGTTTTAGTGATTGGCTACTTAGACATTATAGTGGCAACATGGCATGGGGTGTTGGTCCCACTTAGAAGCACGCTCGATTATGTTGTTGTGTATGAACAAGCATCATAACATGTAATAGAATAAGTAATTTGGGATAATCCATATTATTTTGTGACTATTTTCAATTTGCTTAGAAAATGGATACCATTTTGTTAGAATCAATGACTAGAAAGCAAATCATTGATGCTGATGACTTATTTGATTATTTTGGTTGATTGATACCAAATATTAGATCCTATAATTTGAAAAATTGAAACTGTAATTTACCAAATCAAAACTTTAATTCTCAAAAATTCAAAATATTACTTCACCAAAATTGAAACTTTAATTTTTTGAAGTTGAAACCTTAGCTATGAAAAAATTGAAATTTTAATTCTCCAAATCAAAAATTTTAATTTTCAAGAAATCAAATATTTAGTTATTGAAAAAACAGAAATTTTAATTTTTAACTAATTCAAATGTTTAGTTACACAAACATGCACCTAAACCTAGGGGTTTGCATCCTAAGAATGTCATTTAGGGTTCGTCGATGATAACGTCATTTCGCTATCGTGCTTGCTCGTGATATTAGGGTTCTAGGGCTATTGCCTATTTTCAAGAGTTACAGTAATCACATGAAATAATAACTCCTGAAAAATCAAAACTTTAATTTTCAAAAATCAAAACTTTAATTTAAGAAAACAAATTTTTAGTTCTTGAAAAAAATAAAAATTTTAATTTTTCAAGAAGCCTAATCTTTAGTTTTTGTTTTTTTAAATCGAAACTTTAATTCTCAAAAATTGAAACTCAATTTTTCAAAAAATTGAATCTTTAGTTATTGAGAAAATTGAAACTTTAATTTAATCACTCTAACGGTCAACACATTACTTTGGTCGCTATTATTTTAAGTTACAAGAGTAATTCAACTTTAAAATTATTTGTATTATATTCATTGATAACCATTAATTAATATCCATAAATTAAGATATCATAAAAAAGAGATTTTTAATAATAACTCTTATTTATGAATTGATGGAAATCATAAAAACCATAACTTTTTATAGAAATTATTACGTATTTTTATAGACAATATCATTTTTTATCTCAATTGGCTCTTGTTGTTCTGGCTTTGGATTTTTTATGGAAAAAATTATTATTAATTAATAAAATTTGATAGTTCGTGGATGTTAAAATTTAATTTAGAGATTTAATGGAATTAATTCAAATCATATGTATTTATAATCAAATCTTCCAAATTTTTCATATATAATTGCGGATACTCTCGTATGGAATAAAGATTTAATGTAATTAAATTTATTGCGCCATATATATGAAATTTTTTATTAAAAAATACAAATGATTTCAATCAAATTAAACTAATAGATTTAATTTGAATTATACATGGATGACAAATATGGACGGTACAAATTACTCCTCTAAAAACTATTTATATATATAAATTACAACTTAATTGAAAAGGAACAAAATCATTGAAAAGGAACAAAAACATTGAAAAATGTCATAAAATAAAAAAGGTCTAAATTAGCTTGCTTATAAATATGCATAGATTCATGCAGCTCCATCCGCCATTGTTGTAAGAGAGAAGAAGCTTAAATCCATCAGCTGTTTGGGTTTTATGTCCATGGAAGAGAAAACGACGAACCAGCTGTTTGATTCTGCTGGAAATGAAGAATCCGCAAAAGCAAACAGCGAACACTTGGTGCCGGTATCGTCACCGCAGGTGAAACGAGGCAGAGGAAGGCCTCGAGACTCTGGTAGACTGCAGTTTCTAGCTTCCCTCGGTAAGTCATTTTCTGATTTTCTGATCTTGTGAAGTTCCTCTAATACAACTTGTTTTTGATAAGGAAAAATTGCAGCAGAGACGGTCGGAGAAAGTTTTACTGTAACACCCGAGAATTTTTCCTCAGTTTAATTAATCGAAAGAATTGGAGAGAAAATAATAAAAAGGTAAAGTAATTAAAAGTGAATAAATTGGTTGAACTAAAATGTTTATTAAATTAGGTTCGTGAAATTAAGCCGTGAGTTATAATTAAGAACGAGATTTAACGAAAGTCAAAATGGTCAGAAACACGGGAGGGCAAAACGGTAAATGAGGATTCGATTAATTAATGGTTATTAGTATTATTATTATTATTATTAATTAAAAACAACTGAATGGCTCGAAGCCATTCAGTTGCTCCCCGCGAACGCCGAAGGCAGGGCAGCGAAGGGGAGAGGCGAGGGCGAGCGATCGACGGCCGTTCACCGCCGATTTCTAGCGTTCTCCGGCCAGACGACGGCGATGAGCGAGCTTCCGGCTGTCTCTGCGCGCGAACTGACAGGTAAGGCTCGATTTCGCCCTGTTCTGTCTCTGTTTAAGGCCGAGAGGGACGAGCTCGATTGAGCTCCGATTTCTGGCGGCTTTTGGCCGTTCTTGGCGTCAAATGGCCGGGCTTAACGCCGGCGATGGTTGCCGAGCAACGGTGAGCTCAATTTGAGCAAAAATCAGAGAACTTCAAATTTGGGAGTTTCGGTTTTTGGTGTGAGGCCTCGGATTTCTATTAGTTTATGCTAATTGAGGCTATTTGTGATTGATTGGTGAGGAAATTGGTGTGAATTGATGAAAAACCGAAATGGGGAAATTTCCCGGGTTAGGGCAGTTCGGGTTTTACCTGATTTAACCTAGCTACGGTCGTTTGTTTTGAAATTCTTTTTGGCAGGTTAAAATAGGTTATTAGTGGAGTACGTGGCCGCTGGAATCGTTCGATTCTGATAACCGATTAAAACTGAATAAAACATTTAAATCAATTACAAACCAATTCTATCTATACCACAAATACTATCCACATCACAATCATACACTTAATTTCAAACCACCAATACTCCTACATCTCCATAATCTCGCTCAAAACAACTCGTGACATATTTAAACAAAACACATTTCCATGAAAACGAACTGCGTAGTTCCGTTTAAAAGTTTAATATTTCCTCCTTTTTCAAAGAAAATACCAAGCAGTTCCATATCATTCAAATAACTGATTTAACAAAACGCTTTATAAAACAGTTTGCCAAAATATCTGTATATCAATCTATCAGCTAACCAGAACCAAACATCCTAATATGTTCAACTATACAGTTTCATCTAACTAACTCATCATTAACCCAAAACATCTCAATACCTTTAATTACATCCCCACGAGTCAGGTAAGCGTCGACTGCGCCAGCACACCACTGCAAGCCATCCTCCGTCAACTGCTCACACCTCAGGTGAAGGGATCTCGTCCTCACCTGTCTCCTCGTAATCACCTACACCATACATACACACTATGAGATGAAATCCCAGTAAGCTCTACGTAAATGCAATGCATGCTGTGCGTATGAGTTCGATAAATCATGCTTTATTTTCTTTACTATGCAATGCACGATAGGTGTCACCGAGATCCTATCCCTCTAACCGGAGAGAGCTCATCCAGCGGGCGGACTACTCTTTCCAGCTAGAGGTGGGGGGTACACGCTTACAACACGTACAGCCGTGCCTGAGCCCCACCTCGCGTGACCGATAAACGATAAGCCTTTCGGTCGATGCACGATATGCCTTGCGGCCAGTGAACGATAAGCCTTTCGGCCGATGCACGATATGCCTTGCGGCCAGTGAACGATAAGCCTTTCGGCCGATGCACGATATGCCTTGCGGCCAATTAACGATAAGCCTTTCGGCCGATGCATGATATGCCTTGCGGCCGATGAAATGTAAGCCTTTCGGCCGATGCATTACTTTCGTTATCTTTAAAACCCGGTGCGGAAATTCATTTTCATGCTTTTTTTTAAAACACGTGATGCATGAACAGTTCAATATCTCAAAAGTAAACAAGCAATAACGTGTACCATCAAGACTGTAAAAACATAAAGTATAAAGTTAAACAACCTAACTACCCAACCAAAGCAAGATAAACAGACACATCTCCGAAACTCCTCGAGACGACTTCGACGTATGGTGTAGGCCAATCGGCCAAAGAAGATCACGAGAACTTACCTGTCGTCCGTAGTTCGCTGGTTTCGGTACATCTCGTCGTCTACGGCTCGACCTATGACAAACATCCAAGCTTCATTAAATCAAGCTTACATTCACCAATTATTCTTAAACTACTATTTCAAGCCTAATACAACTAAAATCTAACTAAACGGGCCACCAATTTGGGTTCGGTAAAACCGACCCAAAACTTCGAACTCGCGTAACTTTTGCGTCGGTTATCAGAATCGAACGATTCCAGCGGCCACTTACTCCACTAATAACCTATTTTAACCTGCCAAAAGGAATTTCAAAACAAACGACCGTAGCTAGGTTAAATTAGGTAAAACCCGAACTGCCTTAACCCGGAAAATTTTCCCATTTCGATTTTTCATCAATTCACACCAATTTCCTCACCAATCAATCACAAATAGCCTCAATTAGCATAAACTAATAGAAATCCGAGGCCTCACACCAAAAACCAAAACTCCCAAATTTGGAGTTCTCTGATTTTCGCTCAAATTGAGCTCACCGTTGCTCGGCAACCATCGCCGCGTTAAGCCATGCCATTTGACGCCAAGAACGGCCAAAAGCCGCCAGAAATCGGAGCTCAATCGAGCTCGTCCCTCTCGGCCTTAAACAAAGACAGAACATGGCGAAATCGAGCCTTACCTGTCGGTTCGCGCGCGGAGACAGCTGGAAGCTCGCTCATCGCCGTCGTCTGGCCGGAGAACGCTGGAAATCGGCGGTGAACGGCCGTCGATCGCTCGCCCTCGCCTCTCCCCTTCGCTGCCCAGCCTTCGGCGTTCGCGGGGAGCAACTGAATGGCTTCGAGCCATTCAGTTGTTTTTAATTAATAATAATAATAATAATAATAATAATAATAATAATAATAATAATAATACTAATAACCATTAATTAATCGAATCATCATTTACCGTTTTGCCCTCCCGTGTTTCCAACCATTTGGACTTTCGTTAAATCTCGTTCTTAATTATAACTCACGGCTTAATTTCACGAACCTAATTTAATAAACATTTTAGTTCAACCAATTTATTCACTTTTAATTACTTTACCTTTTTATTATTTTCTCTCCAATTCTTTCGATTAATTAAACTGAGGAAAAATTCTCGGGTGTTACAATCCACTCACCTTAATTAAAATTTTGTTCTCAAAATTTGACTTAGCTGCAGTCCTTGGCATTACTGTCTCATGTCTTGCGGTCTTATACTATGATTTACAATCGCTCCATTCTTTTCAAGTCACCTTTCTCCATCCCTCCAAAATTCTGAACTCTCACACAAGGGCTTCGATTCTAGCCCATACTTAGGGTCAATCTCTATGGTTCTAAACTAGAATCCCTAAAATCAAATGACGCATCGTTAACCTCCTAACCACGTCTACTGCGTTTGATTTGATTAACCAAGTCTTTGGTTGTGCACCACGTGCTAGTAATCCTCACGTCTCAAATTTTTAATATCCCAACTGCATTAATATGCACTTAAATAATTTACACACGTTAGTTTCCACTTAATCGCCCATAAGTTAAACTTCTTTTACTCTTCTAACTTGTCCTTATGTTAAGGCTTCCCCGATCTAAGCTTAATTCAAGTCCTCAATTTCCTAATGAAGCAACCTCAAAAAAAAAAAAAAAAATCTTCTCCCATCGAAGTTTCTCTCAACTATTACTTTAGATTGCATCTATGTCCAAGTTTCCTAACATCAATTAGATCGAATATCATCTAAAATTCCTTCCAATTTTTGGGCTATAATCCAAACTTAAACATAGTTTCATCAACTCTACCTCCAGTCAGGATGCACACCAACTCAATTTCTATATTAACTTCGTAACCGTATTCCGTACTTTTAATTGGCCTACACGTGTCCTCGCTTACGTATCGAGTCTTACAAAATTTCCTGAATCCCCAATTGAGCAATCTCTAGCTGGGTACTCAACGCCTGACGACTCGCGCACGCGTTGGTCTATACTCAATCATCCAAAACATTAAACTCTCTTACTCTTCTAATTAACCTCATGTTCAGGTTTTCCCCTGGTTATTTCCTTAGGCAGTAGCCATACCTAAGCTTCCTATCATCTCTTTTGAATTGACTAACACTTAAAAGTTTCTGCAAACTCTCGGGTTGTAAGCCAACATCTACATAAATTCATCTACCTCGACCATAGTAGAAACGTATGTCTACTAAAATTCTCGCATTTTTTTTTATGACGATTCCTCCTAAACTCTTTCATCAATATTGCCCCAAGTCACCCACTTCCTTGGGCAACGTACCAATCTCGATAATTATTTCAGGGCGGGTTTCACAACTATCTCAAGCTATATCCTCAAAATTCCTCAAAATCTCACTGAGTTCAACTGGGAGTTAATGCGGTTACTTTCTTAAGGCTCTCATTCCTTTATGAATAAGTTCCTATAAGTATCACTTTTTATTTCTAAGCCACATTAGCGAGCCTTCTCGCTATGCCCTTAGCTGAAACTCTCTTACTTCCTACGTTATGCCCATTAGTCTAACTTAAATCTCTATTAGCTCCGAGTAGCGTCAAGTCCATAACTTCCACAATCGATGTGCTCTAAACCACACACTATTACCTTAGGTCATTGAACTCCTGGAAATTTCTAACTTAGTCTCACTTCTAAGTTCACTTAAATGGCTTCCCGAGCAAACCCACATTCTCTTTATTCAACATATTGAACATTTCACAAATCGCACAACATTAGCCACCGAGCTAAGCTTCTAATCTTAACTCTTCTTCTAATTTAACAATCCCTTGCACTTACCTCTATATCGCACGAGGATTTCCTCAAAGTTACACAATGGTCTATCATCTCTTGTTTCCCCCTAGTCGGGTTCGAATATTCTACTTGTCTACTTGACTCGCATGCAAATATTCTTCCAACCATCTTCTTGTTTGCGGACTTGTTGTAGGTAAGTTTACGCCTTTATTCCAATTCTCCTTAAGTCCTCAAATCCTACCATTTTTATTCTCCAATAATTTGAAACACCTCTTCTTTAATGATAACGTTCCTAGTTCCTTAAACACTAATGCTTCTACCTTCATCCTGGAGGTGGCCTCATGTTTGTGGCTCCTAACTTAAATTGTACCAACTATAGATTCACAACTTAACTCCTATATCTTTTGCTTCATAATCTAACCAAGCAACACTAATCGTCTGACGTGTCCCCAACTCGTCAATTATTCTTAACTTCTTCAAGTCTCCCCCTTACAGTGTGTCGATCATAGTCTTTTCACGAGCTGACAATTGTCCTTTATTTGTCAGACCTCTAGGACGATACTTATTTCCTAGAGAATGACCAAATTCAGTAACCTGAGTATCACTTGCATATTACTTTTCATATAACTCTAACCCTTTATTGTCTAGAATTCGTTAACCTTCCAACTCCGAGTAATTACCCTTATTTTTCCTCATCAATATAGGTTGATATGCATACCCCGATGCAATCGCTTAGATCTTACGTCACGATTTTGCATTGATTCATTACATCCTTCGAATCACCGCGGAGATAGCCACTCCCTATACCCTCTCATCAATTAATCTAAGTTTTAAATTCTTAAATATCATTTTCATCTAGATACTTCCAGCTTCTCGTGGATCTAGTTTATTTAAATTTCTGCTAATTGTACATACTAACGGTACCTCGACAATCTAGAACATTCCCTAGTAAGTCTTACATCTAAACTCCAAATTTCTCCTCGATTGATCACATTTTAAACCCAAAAGAATTCGTCATTTCTTACTTCAGTATATTTTCTACCCAAGATACTCACCCAAGTCGTTCCACCGTTTCTTCTAACCTCACACAGGTTACAATAAACCCCAAAACATGACTTCTAATTTTTAAGGCGTCAAACCCTTTTCTGATTAGCTAGAGTATCTGGGTTTTTAAGTTAAATCCAACTCTTATGTCTTAGCCCTGCATTATTTGGTCGAGCAACATCGCAAGCCTGACGTGTTTACTACTCCTTAATCGCTCTTAACTTCACTAGGTCTCCCCTTATAGTATGTCGGCCGTAATCTTTCTGTGAATTAACAATCGCCCTTAATTGATTAGTCTTTCCAGTCGATACTTATCTCCTAAAGATCGGTCAAACTTTGTATCATGAGTATTACCTTTCGTATGACTTTAACCTTTCATTGTTTATCCCCTCAATAATTAAATCTAAACTTCAATTCTTGAATATCGTTTTCACCTAGGTATTTCAAGCTTCACATAGATCTACGATCTACAAGGCTCGACTATATATATATATATATATATATTTTTTTTTCTGCTTATGCGCACTATTTACACCTTTGCAATTTAGAGCATCCTTCGATATGTTTATACCTAAGTTTCAAAACATCTAAGTTTCAAACCCCTCTCTGATTCGTCATACTCTAAAGCTCCAAAGGTTCGTCAACTGGGGTAAATTTCCATTTCTTTAAATCTTAGGTCTCATAAAATACACCTCTCTAATAGTAACTTGAATTCTAAGTGCACCATTTTCGTGATTAAGTCAAGCTAGTCCTATTAACGCATAACTCTCTTTCCATAGGCCTATGTCGTCCTGTATTTAACCTACCGTCTTCTCGTCGAAATTCTTCTAAGAGTCTTTCTTACTCAACTCCTACTATTCCCTTTTTCCTTTATTTCCCAACCTACTCCGATCTATCGCAACATTATTACGGTCAAATCCTTATGGTGATCTATCGTATCATCTCGGTCGTCTCGATCATTCCCTCAACGCACCATATTTATAAATAACTCCTATAAAAATGTTTAAACAAACACTCTAAGAAACAGTAATTAAATAAAACTATAAACATACTTACAGTTGATGAAGAATGTCCGCGTAGTGGCTATGCAGTCGAGCAGTCTACAGAACCGATTTTAAAACCCAGGGGCTTTGATACCATAATTGTAACGACCCTAATACTGTACCCTTTATTTGTTCTGGTTTTTGTAATTATTTTATAGTTTTAATTATTTTATTAAATAGTTTTATGTTTCTTTTAAGTGGTTTAAAAATGCAAACTTCAATTCCGCTTAAGTTTAAAATAAAAATATAAAATATATATATATATATATAGTACGGGAAATAAGGGTACAGTATTAGGGTCGTTACATTTACCCCCATGTTTTGAATGTACAAATTGGGGAGATAATGCAAAATTATGCAATAGACTAAATTAATCAAAAAATAGCTTGGATCAACATGCAATTTGCTAATTTTTTATTTTTATTTTTATTGTTTTGCAGGATATTTTTTCTAAAGTTACATTATTTTCTCTGAGAGGCCTTGGAGCCATTTGCATACTTTCGGCTTCTGGTGCCGTTTCGATGGTCATCATCCAGAAGCCCAGTTCCCCGGCCAGTATCTTGGGATATGAGGTTTGGTGTAAATTGACACTTTGTACTGTTTTTCTTAACCATTTCTAGATCTTTATGCTTAGAAGAATGCATGCATTACTGGGAACCGATACATCTAATCTCGGTAGCTTTATGCAGGTTGGTTCAAGATTCTTACGCTCTCCGGATCATGTTTATTCGGCGACAAGGAGGGAAATGATTGGAAGAGAGGAGATTTATCTGTTTCATTGGCTAAACCAGATGGGAGCGTGTTTGGTGGTGAAATTGCTGGTTCAATGATAACAGCTGCCCCCGTGCAAGTAGACATCTCTCTTTCTTCTCTTTCTCGTTCAAATATTCCAAAAAGGGTGTTAAATTTGAGAATTTCCACCACTAATTATTCTTTTTTTCACTGAAAAATCAGCTGATTCTGGGGAGTTTTAAGCACAACATCACCAAGGAGATTAAGAAAAGGCCAGTTCTGAGGAAGCAGGGTGAATTGAGTTTGCTAGGACAAGCAGGGAAGACGAGTGATGTACAGAAGAAAGATGGAATTGGAGAAGTGACTAGCCAAGCTTTGGCTACCGACTCAAACCCAAATCCTACACCCATTGAGCTCAATAGAAATGACATCAGCTTACGAAGAACACCTTTTCGAACAACACGTGTGAAGCGGTTTTGAGCTCATTATATTTGTATCGAGTCAATTTAAGTTTATGGGTCGCTTCATTTTAGATGTTTTAATTGCTTGGTGTGATGATAATAAAAGAATAAGATGATTTCTTCTTTTTTTTGGGTAATTCAAACAAAAGCAGAGAAGCCTACGAATGCCGGCGACACACTGGCGACCCCACAGTGTCGAAAAATAACGTTTTCTAACATGTTTTTCGCCGAAACTCATTTGCAACACGCTTCTCGTCTCTTTTCCAGTCGATTCTTAGCAAAAACACAAAGAAATAGACTCTAAATCGCAGACCGATAAAACCCGAAACTTCTTGGGCGAAAATCGGGAGATAGAGGGCTTACCTTCAAAAATGTCCTTCGCCAACGTTGATCTACGCTCCAAGACGAACGTTGTGACACCAAGATCTCACCAAACGAAGGTCGTTCCAGCGTCGGCGATTCTCTCCCTCGCAGTCGGCTTCTTCTCTCTCTCTCTCCTTTCTGGTTTTTTGCCGACAGATAAGGTTTCCAAAGGAAACCTTATCATTTAAGTTTTTCTTTAATTATTTTATTTTGTTTTAATTTAATTAATTATTTTTATTTAATTCATAATAAAACTATTATAAGGAACTACTGTAACGCCCCGAATTATATAAACCCGATTCGCTACTCATAATACTGAACCGAACTATGACATTTTGAGAAAATCTTAAAATTTCATTTAAAAATCAAAATTTGATCCTTAAACGTAAAAACTTGCAGCGGAAAATATTTGTATAAAACGACATTTATTAATTAATTAAAATATTAAAAACAATTGGTTGAAAGAAAACAAAACAAAACATGTCCACCGCTGAACAGTTCCAGCGATAGAAATAGAAATAGAAGACATCTACCGCTAAACAGTGTCGGCAGTAGAAGCAGAAGCAAAAAGGCTTCTTCTGCTACCAACGTCCACCGCTCACGTCAGCCGAACGACACATCGACTTCTCACGTCTCCCGCTCACAAAACGACAAAACCTAATACTCGCATCTACTGATCATAAAACGACAAAACCTATTACTCACATCCACCAATCATAAAACGATAAAACCATTACTCACATCCACCGATCACAAAACGACAAAACCTATTACACATCCACCGATAGACTACATCCACCGATAGACTACATCCACCGATAGATTACATCCACCGATAGAATACATCCACCTGTGAACAGTAACACTCTAAACAAACAGATAACTCTGCCTACCAAAAGAATTTATAAATTTATAAATTTTAACAGCAGCTATTCAAAACAACATAAATCCACAACTTTATAAATTCAGAACGACAATCTACAACTAAAACCAAATCATGTTTTTCATACTCAGAACAAGAAAACTATAATGTTGTTAAAAACATCAAAATTACTAATGTTATTAAAACCCTCTGCACACTTCCATAAAACACCTAACCACTGAAACTTCATATATAGACAATAGCTAAACCGCCTCATCAGAACACCAAACCGTGGCATTGAAGTGCTCCCCCAACCAGCCTAGTCCTCAACATGCTCAGAGAACACACCTTCTGAGGCTTCTTCACCTACATCACAAAACTCATCTATTAGCCTAATGCTAAGTAAGTAAAGCAATAATGAAATGATATGCTGAAACATAAATCCTAGTCATGCAGTTTCTACTTTCACATCTCAGTTGCATTCACGTTCTTTCTCTGTTCTGATCCCTCGGTTCCATGGGGAGTTGGATCATTTTTCCCAAAGTCATACATCCTCTTCATAAATTAAGGGGCGAATTAGTTCCCTTAACAGCTGATCTGATCCTACATTCCATTGGGAAGCGGATCAATTTTTCCAAAGTCATACATCCTCTTCATAAGTTAAGGGGCGGATTAGTTCCCTTAATAGCTTGTCTATTACAATCTGTTCATGCCTTACCATTCCTTTACATGTAAATTCATTTTCGTATTCTTTCCAAAAACATGATGCATGGCCATACGCAGCAAACCATTACCTGTATAACATACGTTTT